>PVKU01001803.1:0-268862 GCA_004027475.1 Anoura caudifer | reverse complement strand
CTCCAGGGTCAGCTTGTCCATCTTCGTGATCCTGGCAGTCGGGAATCAGACCACCCCTCTCCCTGGGTTGGCTCACTCCTCTGTGGCAGTGGCTTGGTTCTTTCCAGAACATTGGTTTGCACACTGGCCACAGCTACCTCCTGGAGAGGAAGAGCTTCCATCCAGGCCCCCAGATGTCACCCAAGCCTGTGCAGAATTTTCACACTTGCTTGCACCCTAACTGTCCCTGAACCTGCTGAAGAGGTTCTTCTGCCATTTACTCTCTCCGGGCCCTTGGTTTTCATTGGGAAAATGTGTGTAATAAAACCCATCTTGTGGTGTTACTATGAGGATAAAGGCAATGAAATCCAAGAAGTTGGACCTGTGGCTAGCACATAGCAGGGGTTTTATTATAAGGATCCCTCCATCTTGGTGGAGGGTTTTAACCCTGTGATCTAAAATGAGTGTATCTAGCACAGCCCATTGAGGTGGGTGTATTATCACCATTTTACAGGGAGGGGCAGAGGCCCTTGGAGGTGAGATGGCTTTCCCAGGCTCACTTAGCTGACAGTGGTAGAGCTACGCCTTACACCTAGGCATCCCGGCCCCAAAGCTCTGACTCTTTGCCCCAGATCCCCCTGGGAAGCAGAACAGAGTAGGGGCCAATCTACCATCAGCACTGGAAATCCCAGCCTGTGGGCTTTCAGGGCAGGATTCTGGGCTAGGGGTGGGCTGGGAAGGGTCTGGATAGCCACTGGGGGTGGGGAGGGGGCAAGAAGGTGAAGATTGGAACACTCCACACCTCTCTCTCCTTCCTTAGCTTGCAAGACCCCTTCACAGGACTTTATAGCCAGGGAGTTTTCAGGGCCTTCGATGGCTTCTGAGTCTGGCCTAGGGCAGAAAGGCAGAGCCTCAGCAGGGGTCCTGCTCAGACAACTGGCAAGGCAGGCGTGGGGGTGGGGGTGGCTTGGTGCCTTACAAGTATGTTTCTGTTTCCCAAGCTATTTCCTGGGGGTACCCAGTGAAAACTGGATCTGAGAGACCTTTGCATGAGTAGACACACACCTGAAGGATGGCTAGGCATATCTCCAGTGGCAAAGTCCCTCCCTCCCTCCCACAACCTCGGAGCCCTGTGCCTTCTCTGAGAACTGGACAGTGGGTGGACAACAACAATCCAACTGACTCAGGCCCCCAGGGCCCAGTGGTCTGGGAAGCCCTGAGATGGACCTGCAGAGGCACCTATCCAGAGTTCGTGGAGTGGGTGTGTCTTCAGGTCACACCCTGCAGAATAGTGTTTGGTCTGGCTCTGCACCCAAATCCTTAGTCTGTCATAGGATGTGGGACTTGGGAGTTAATATGGTCATAAGAATGCAGTAAAGCAGGTGTGGACGTCTATGGCCATGGATTGCGTGTGGACACGTTCCACGCCAACACACTGACTATCACAGGCCTGTTCAGCTGGATCCCTGCTAACATAAAAGAACAGAGTCCCTGGGTCATAGCTCCCAGGCTGGGTCCTGTCTTGGCTTTGTCCTCAACTTGCCATGAGCTTTGCCTATGTTCTGGCCTCTGTGGACCTCATTCTTCCATTACTATGATAAGGTGGACAGACTCATCCAGGCTTGAAATTCTTGGGTCAAGGCATAGATTTATAGCCCAGAGTGGTCCATGTGTTCCAGGCATGGCTGAGTCAGAAGTGGCAGCTGTCAGCAACATCTGTACATGGCTGCAGGCCTGTTGTTATTGGAGAGCAGGTCTCTGAGAGCTGAGGTGGGGTTTGCATTGTCCTGACTTTATTACTGGCCTGTCCTCTGGCCTCACCAGGCCCAGAGGAGACCAGGAGGGGAAGATCCAGTTAACATTCATTTGTTCTTTTCTTCTCTTATACATTCTTTCATACACTACCAGGCTCAGAACCTTTTATATGCTACTAAAAACACAGGGATGATTAAGTGGTGCCTGTGCTCCCAGAGCTGAAGGCAGGGGTGGGAGACAGACTCAGCACCATGCACAGGCTACAATGTAGGGATCAGTGCAGAGATGGGGAGAAGACGAGGATGCTGGAGCTGATGAAGGCTTGGACCGGGACAACTGCAGTGGAGATAGAGAGGTGTGAGTGTTCTTGGCAGTCTGTCAACAAGGCCCATGCAGGACCAGTTGGATTTCAGAGATGGGGAAGAAACTAGAGTTGGACATGATGACTGCATGCTGGCCTGGTGCCTGAGTGGACATTTGTGTCTCCACACATAAACTCAGATTTCAGGAAAAGAGGTCAGAGTCCAGGGCTGCCCGCACTGTTGAGACTTTAATCTCTAGGCTCTCCTGTTTCCTTGCCCACAGGAAAGAACTGGTATTAGCTACACCCAGACCCTGGGCAGACTCTAGTCCTGGGCCCTGGGGCCAGTGGGACAGAAAGGTCCCGCCACTCAAGTGGGGTGTGAGGAATGCTGAATTATTTACTGGCCTTCAATGGTCAAGTTCACTAGGGGCTCTTTTTGGTTAGAGAGGAGGCTGGGGGCTGGTTGAGATTAGAATGGCCAGCTGTTATGGTCAGCTGGGGACCATTCCAGAGCAGGGTGCCCTGTCCAGATGTTCACAGTGGGGGGACAAAGGAGGCAGCTGGATGTCTGGATGATGTGAGAGGGTGTGTTGGGGAGCACTTACTTCCCTGCACAGTTCCCAAAGCTGTCCTGACTCATGCCAGGTCTCCAGCAGGTATCCTGCAGCTGGAGAGTGGCCTTGCCCTCTCTGTATGGTTAGTCAAGGTCCCACCCCTGCTGGCTTCTCCAGGATACAGGAATCCCTTCCTTCTCTAAACACTGCTTAAACAGCTCCTGCAATCACAGATGGTCCAAGTGAGTTCTGGCTCCTTCTGTTCAGATGAGCAAACTGAAGCTGTGGAAGGGGAAGGGACTTGCCATAGGGTACCACAGGCTGAGTCACAGTTCCACTGTGAGCCCAGAGCTCTTCCTGTCCAGCTTCAGATGTGGCCTTGAAGAGGCTGCCCCAGGGGTCTTGTCTCTCTGAGGCCATCCCATGTGTCTTTCCTATTCTGAGGGCTGCAGAGGAGGAAAGACAGGTACAGATAGACGAACCCTGGTTCTTGCCCTTGAAGTATATGGGGTTGAATGGCAGGTAACAGGGGGCAGGAGGAAGACAGACCTCAAACAGTAGACATGTTCCATAACAAAATCAAGATCCATCCAGGTTAGATTGACTGGTTGACTTGATCTAACTCAGCCTGACCTGGGCAGACCGTGTGTGTGTGTGTGTGTGTGTGTGTGTGTGTAATGGTCAAGGGGAGGGAGGGATGACAGGGCAGCACTATGAGTGCTCACCAGGCCTGGGCTTAATTCTAACAAAACAGGAAGCAAATTCAATTGACCGAAATTGAGGTAACCATGAGAAAAAAAAATATTTTTTGTAGCTCTAGAGCAAAACTTGACTAATAAAGAAGGCAAATGCAATATCCTGGCCCCCATGTGGACATCACTGTCATTAGCAGTGCCAGCCATAGAGAAAGGAAGAAAGAGTTCTGGAGAATGAGAGGGAGAGAGAGAGGGAAGGAACAGGGAGAGATGCTGAGCAAGGCCTGCACCTGGACATCTGGACTTCCCTTTGTATGAAGAGGCCAGAGCCCCCAGGAGAAGCATCAGGTTCATGGTCCATAGTGGGATGACAAAACGTATTAATTGTCATGATGATGATCATGATAATGGTAGCTGCCACCGTGATTTTTTTACTACATGGCAAGTTATTTGAATGTTGTCACTAATTTCTACAACCCTTCTCTAAGGTAGATATTTTCAATTCATTGAATAGTTATTGCTATAACTTATAGCAGAGGGACTTGAGCCTTTGAGAAGGTACTACACTGAGGCCATGCAGCCTAGATGGGAATGAAGCTGAGATGTGGAGGCAGGACTGTGGGATGTCAGAGCCTGCCTTCTGCCCACTGGGCCACAAGGGCCTGGCTCTGCAGGGGGTGGGGAGGCCCAAGGCTGGGCTGGGTAGTGGGAGCTGCTTTAGTTCTGAGCTCTCAACATGGCCTCCTGGGGCATGAAGGGGCTGCAGAAGTTGTCCTTGGCAGGGGCCAATCCCTTTGCCCATGGGGACTAATATGAAAGTCCCCAGGAGGGGACTTTCCTGGCAGGAGAATCACTTTGAGTCCCCAGCAGGAGAATCACTTTGGGTCCCAGCTCTGCTGAGCGCTTGGTAGCTTTTCCTGCACAATCTGGACCTCAACTTTTCCTGTTATGAAGTAGGGGTAGGGAAAGGGTTTAATAAATCTCCCAGCCCTTAAGAATTCTGCAAATAATCCCTTCCCCACTCCAGTCCAAACCTGCTCCGAAGGCAAAGAAGCAGATCTTGTCTTCATTCTCCTGAAGAAGTGCCATGACCCTCTTCCCCATCCGCTCATTTCTCTTGTAGATGAGCTCCTGGCGGAAGTAGCTGTCGATTTCCTGGGCTGTCACCTGCTCATGTGGTGGGAGGGTGGTGTTGATAAAGTTGGGCAGCTGTAAAGGTAAGACAGAGGCTGCCTTCAGTTCTTTCTGGAGCAAGGTGGGCTTCAAATGAACACACACAGCCCAGGTCGGGTGAGCAACTTACCTTTCTTGTGTCCCTACAGTGGGCTATATGTTTTTATCTATTCCATAACCAGTTTTGTAAATGAAGAAAGCAAGAGTGGAAAGGTCCAGAGACATGTGCAAAGTCACAGAGCTAGCAAAGAGGCCAAGCTAGGAGAGAGCCCCAGACTGCTGCATTCCCATGCATATCACTCCTCTCTTTCCACCTTGTTGAACCTCAGCTTCTAGACGCTGAGGTCCTGGGAGGCGGGACAGAGCTCAGTTGCTTCACTGCTCTCATGTCAGCAGCCTTGTTCTGGCACACACAGGGAATTCTATTTGGCAAGCAGGTGTGGATGGCCAGCTGAGCTGCCTGGTGTAGGAGAAAGGCCATGGGGTAAGGGCTGGGGCTGACCTGGGCTTCAGGCCCTGTTCTGACACTGTGTGATTTTGACCAAGTTACTTAACTTTTCTGAGCCTCATTGGTAAGATGGATCTGACAATATATTTGGGGGGTTACACGAGATGATGGGTGCTGTCATGAGCTACATTCGGCCCATTTCACACTACAGACATGAGAAGAAAGGTCTTAATCTTTGGTTTTCCCAATGCCTGAGCCCTAGTTGACCACCGTCTGTTGCCACCACTATCCATCCCCAGCTCCACCACTTCCCAGGACATAACCCAAACTCTTCCATCCTTCTTAGGAACTTCAACTCTAAGACTTTTGCTTCCTCCCATAATAACGGTTTGTTCAACAACCTGTCCTGAAACTATCCAGATTTCTCAGTTCTGGGTCCACTGTTCATACCCAGCCGTGTGACCTGGGGCCAGCATCACTGACATGTTGTTGAACTAGGCAGAGAGCAATTTGAGTTCAGGGACACAGTCTTTATCAATGGCTGGGACAGAATAGGTATCCAATAAAGGTTTTTGAAACTTTGAACATAAAGTTGTTCTGTCCTTCCTCACCACATTGCCTCCTCCTGTGTTCTTCCATTCCCAGCATATTGTCTTTCCAACCTGGATGGTGGGTCCAGGTGTCCTCCACTATGTCTTGCAACATGTTGGTGTGGCCTCAGAGGAAGCCATGGGCCATCGAGGAAAGAGAACATGCTACCTTCTCTTTCCCCACACCTGTCAATGTCATTTTAACCTCCAAGCTCTTGTTCATAGGTGTCTTCCTCCTGGTGTCCTTTCTTCCAC
This sequence comes from Anoura caudifer, assembly GCA_004027475.1. Classification (NCBI taxonomy): domain Eukaryota; kingdom Metazoa; phylum Chordata; class Mammalia; order Chiroptera; family Phyllostomidae; genus Anoura; species Anoura caudifer. Next base: position 263,109 of record PVKU01001803.1, on the reverse strand, counting down.
TTCTCCGTCTTCACTAGCCCAGGCATGAAGCACAGGACAGAAGGCTTAGCTAGATGGAGAGTCTGACATGAGGAGGCTAATTTCCTGCATGATTTAGTCCCCAGAAGAGTCATGTGGCCCAGCCACATGGCTTCTAGAGCCACTGATGAGTTGTCAACACTCTTTCTGAGGAAAATGAAGGCATCAATGGAGGCTGACCCTCGAGGGACTTGGAGAAGGCTGGGACATCTGTCTCTGATATCTGCTGGCCAAAGACCAGTGTGTTCCCCAGAGCAAGAGGGGAGGGACTTCTCTTCTAGAAAGTCTTGTTTTGTTGTTCTAGGCTGAACAGGGCCATGCTATGACTGGGTGTTCTAAATCCGTGCAGTGCACACCCTATATAGGTGTAGGCAGCAGCCACTCTATGCCCAAGAGGGCCAGCACAGAGTCAGTGCCCAGGGGCTTTTTGGCAAATGGATAAATGAAGAAATGGAGTTCTTACTCTCTCCCCAACCATGGAAGGGATGATTGGAAGCCCTGGCAGCACCAGCACACTTAGATTTGAGGCAGTTATAAGACAGGCAACCCTTCAGGCTTCTGAGTGGAGGGGGAACACAGAAAGCTTGGACCCAGCAGGGTTAGTTCTGGAAACATGGACCTCACAGGCTTCCCTTCATTCCTTGAACTTGGGAAAGAATGTGAGATGATGTTGTACCAACAAATAAATATTTGTTCAATCAGTGAATGAATGGGTGAATGAAGGAGTTGAGAGGCAGTAGAGTGACAGTGATGTGAATATGGGTCCTGAAGTCAGACAGCCAGAACAACTTGTGTTGGACTCTCTTTTGGCACTACCCAGTGGCAAAGTGACTTGGCCTCTCTGAGACTCAGTCCAGAAATTGGTAATATGGGGGTAATGTATTTATTGTCCGTACTCAGACACTTATGACAGTGAAAGCTCATATGTAGTTAAGAGTCAGGAAAATTAACAGGAGGGGGCCAGTCTTCCCTAATCATGAACCTGGAATGTCCTAGACAAACCAAGACACATGTTCACCCTGTTAGGTGGCTCCTCTGGCTCCTCAATATCTCAACACCCCATCAAAGCATGGATCCCCCATGTTTTCTTGTGCAGGTCTGACTCCCCACCCATGGAAGCAGACCCAGTCTGAGGGTGCTCCATGACCCCCTAGCTTGATACAGGTTTGGACAGTGGAAGTTCTCAGGAGTCTGTTGGATGAATTGGGTAAAGAAAGGGGATGAGATGAGGCTACTGAGGTCAGTGATGCATGAAGACCTGCCCCAGTCCTGGTTGTGGGTCAGGGGAGCCTACACTGATATCATATGCTATGGCCACACTCTGGCTCTGCCCAGCTGGTCTTCTCATCACCCCATCTCAGGCCCACCCCTCTAGGGTCCTGGGGACCTAATGTGTCTTCTTTAAAATCTTATCCTGCAACTTCTGGCCAAGATGGAGGCATAGGTGGACACACTGTGCCTCCTTGCATAACCAAAATTAAGGACAACAAAGATTTAGAAACAAGAAAACAACCAGAACTAACAGAAAATTGAACTGTGGGAAGTCCGACAACCATTCATCCAGACCGGTAAGAGGGGTGGAGTCGCAGCAGGAAAAAGCAGAGGTTGGTGGACCCAGGTGCTCAGGAGCCCCAGGCATGCAGGCAGTGGCTAGCAGATCCCAGGTGCAGGGTGGCAATGGGCAGACCCAGTGAGACCACTTAAGGTGGCTGGCTGACCAGGCGGTCCCACATTTGCATGCAGATAATCCAGGCAAAAACGGGGAGTGAGACAGACCTCGCAACCCAGGGCCCCAGCACCAGGAAATAAAACCTAAAAACACCAATTGAAAACACTTGTGGGAGTTGAGGTCTGGGAGAGACTCCCAGCCTCACAGGAGAATTCATTGGAGACCCACAGGGTCCTAGAACATACACAAGCCCACCCACAGGGAAATCAGCACCAGAAGAGCCCAGTTTGGTTGTGGAAAGCAGCGGAAGGGACTGAAATACAAGAGAAAGCGGAGCAAGCACCATTGTTCCCTCTTGGACCCACCCCCACATATAGCATCACAACCCAGCAACTGGGCTGCCCCACCCCTCACTACATAACAGGCATGATCAGACCAAAAAAAAAAAAAAAAAAAAAATCCAAAAATGGCTCAAACAGGAGAACAGATCAAAGCCCCAGAGCCAATTCATCTAAGTGACCAAGAGATAGCCAACCTATCAGATGCATAGTTCAAAGCACTGGTGATCAGGATGCTCACAGAACTGGTTGATTTTGATTGCAAATTAGATGAACAAATGAAGGCTACAATCAGTGAAATGAAGAAAAACGCACAGGGAACCAATAGTGATGAAAGGAAAACTGGGACTCTAATCAATGGAGTGGACCAGAAGGAAGAAAGAAACAACCAAACAGAAAACAAGGAAGAAACAAGAATTCAAAAAAATGAGGAGAGGCTTAGGAACCTCCAGGACATCTTTAAACGTCCCAACATCCCAATTATAGGGGTACCAGAAGGGGTACAAGAAATTGAAAACTTATTTGAACAAATACTAAAGGAGAACTTCCCCAATCTGGCAAAGGAAATAGACTTCCAGGAAGTCCAGGAAGCTCAGAGAGTCCCAAAGAAGTTGGACCTGAGGAGGATCACACCCAGGCACATCATAACTACATTGGCCAAGATTAAAATGAAGGAGAGAATTCTAGAAGCAGCAAGGGATAAGGGGACAGTCACCTACAAAGGAGTTCCCATCAGACTGTCAGCTGATTTCTCAAAAGAGACCTTACAGGCAAGAAGGGGCTGGAAAGAGGTATTCCAAGTCATGAAAGTCAAGGACCTACATCCAACATTGCTCTATCCAGCAAAGCTTTCATTTAGAATGGAAAAGAAGATAAAGCGCTTCCCAGATAAGGTCAAGTTAAAGGAGTTCATCATCACCAAGCCCTTATTATATGAAATGTTAAAGGGACTTATCTAAGAAAAAGAAGATAAAAAATATGACAGTAAAAAGACAGCAAACTCACAGATATTAACAACCATACCTAAAACAAAAGCAAACTAAGCAAATAAGTAGAACAGGAACAGAAACACAGAAATGGAGATCACATGGAGAGTTAGCAACAGGGAAGTGGGAGGAGGAGAGAGGGAGAAAAGGTACAGAGAATAAGTAGCATTGACTGTGGGTAGAAAATAGAAAGGGGGAGGGGAGGAATAGTGTGGGAAATGTAGAAGCTAAAGAACTTATGACACATGGACATGAACTAAAGGGGGGAATGTGGGTGGGAGGGGATGTGCAGGGTGGCAGGGAATGAAGGGGGGAAATAGGACAACTGTAATAGCGTGATCAATAAAATATATTTAAAAAAGGAAAAAAAATCTTATCCTGCATCCTGTGCTTAAACTTGTCACAGAAGAGTTAAGGCTCCCGACAGCTCTAATGACATCATTAATTGGTTCCCATCTCCGCCCAGGCCCAACCCCAGGCCTCATCCTTGGCATGGAGCGAAGGTCCATCAGCATGACATGGGCAGAGAATGCCAGCCAGCCACTGGGCAGCCCAGGACCCACAGTGTCTAGCCCAACTCCTTTGCAGCTTTAATGCCAAACTTCCTGGTTTCTGTCCTCGTTTTTTGTTTTTAGTTCCCTAAGGAAGGAATGGAGATTCATCTTTCCAAAAATGGATACTCTTGGTCAGGAAGCAGAGCAGGGAGGGCCCCTGCCTGCACCCTTGACAGAGGGAAGAGGAGCAGAATGCTGCCTTCATGGCTCTCTGATGGCTCTGAAGGCCATCGCTTTGTCATCTCTGTCTCTGCCCCCACCCAAAGCCATCCTTTACTGTAGCCTCTGACCTCAGAGGGGAAAGGCGATGAAGCCAGCCCCATACCCCAGGCTAGCTGTACAAAACTGCCCTTTAGTTAACACTTCTTTCGTGCCATGCACTGTGCTCTGCACTTTCCAACACTGATCTTACTTAATCCCTACAACATATGCAGTCCACCTGCCAGAGACAAATAGTGGTCCTGGACACAGGCTCAAAGGCAATCTGAGCTTGCCATCCCCTGAGGTCACCCCAGTCTTCCCTCCCTCAACTTAGTGTCAGCCAAACCTGGCGGAGCCCTGCCCTGCACACTCTGCCCCCTAGCCCGGCCACATCATGGCCAGGACATCTCGAGTGGTGACCAGGTCCCCTCTGCAACACAACTCTGTCTGCTCATGGCTTACTAGCCTTGCCCTAAAGATGACACAGGGCAGGGCTCTGTCACAAAGCATATGGCTGGTGAAATGCCAATGAGCCTCGTGGTGTCTGAGCTCTTCTCTCCTCCCTTCCTCCTCCACTGAGAGTCAGAGCTTTCAGAGTCCTGAGCCTCCTGCCTCTGGCTGGGTCATGTACCTTACTACATTCGTTCATGCAACAGTTGCTCACTAATGCACACTCACTGCCAGGCCCTGTGCCAGCACTGGGACCGAAATGAGCACCACACCCTTGCCTTCAAGGAGCTCTGGGTGCAGTGAGGTGGCACGTGGACAGAAGGTCACAGCTGGGCCCCCAACCCAAACTCACCCTCCTCCAGCTCTCTCTCACTTCTAGAGTGTTCATATGCAGTTTCCTCTGCTGGAACACTCTTCCTTCTCCTGTCTGTGGCCAATGCAGGTTCTTCTCTGACCTCTCATCTTACAAGAATCTTTCCTTCTTTACCCAGTGTCCACCTCTACCCCCAAGCCCATCTGAATTCCTGCTCCTGCCACAGGCTCCAACTTATCCTCCACTCTCCCTCAAAGTAAGGATCACATTTTGGATGCTATTGCTGATCAAATCTTCCCATCTCTACTCTGAGCCTGTCAGTCCTAGGAGGGCAGCTCTCTCAGGCTTCCCCATATCCTTTATCATAACGCTGAGCCTGTTCTATTCTGTGCCAGGAGCTGCTTTAGCCAGTTGGGATATAGTGATGAATAAAACAGACCCAAGTGGCCCTCAGGGACCTTCTGCTTTAGTGGGGAAAGACAGACAATAAATAACCACTAACTAGTGAATCAGATATGTAAGTGTGTGAGAAAATCATAAATACCATGGGGGGAAAGCAGAGCATAAGAAAGGGGATGAGATCATGGGAGTGAGGCTCAGGCTGCAGTTCTTGGTCAGCTAGTTGGGGCATTCCTCATTGAGATGATGTTATTTGAATTAAGTCTTGATGGCAGAGCAGAATGAACCATAGCAGCCTCCCGGGGGAGGCATTCATGACAGAGGGAACAGCCAATGCTGAGGTGAAGCATGCCGGGTGGGTTCCTGGCGCAGCAAGGAGGCCTGTGCAACTGGAGTGGCAGGTGTGAAGGGAGGGAAGAGGACATAGGGTTGTGGGTAGGGGATTTTGGGGCCACACAGGCCATTGCAGTGTCTTAGGCAGGGAAGTGGCCTGTTCTGACTAATTCAACTGTTTCTCAAATGAATGGAGATTCAAGCACCATGATGCAGAAAGCACGGTGGGGGCCTACAGTTGCCTGGGAGAATATCTAGCTCCTTCCAGGGGCTCCAGGAGGGTTTCTCAGAGGAGGTGATGTTTGACCAGGAGGGAGGAGGCTAAACACGGGCAGAGTGGTCTGAAAGGGTAACCTGAATTGGGGAAGAGCTGCCTGTGCACAGGTCAGTAGGACAAGCTCTGTGCTGTGGGGCACCTGGACTATGACAAGGTCAGCAGAAAGCAGGACATGGAGGGCCTTGAATGCTGGACAAAATTTCTTGGAATTTATCATAAGGGCAACAGGAAAGCCTGGTAGCACGTGCTCTGCTTCTTGGAGTCCCATGCACTGTCTCAGTCAAAACTCAGCCTGTGGGTGAGTTTTCCTCTAGGCCTTGAATCAAGGCAGAACTCTCTGAGCCAGACTCCAGCCCAAGCTCTGAGTAACTGTGGGCTTTCCCTTCTGTGGGCTTTAATTTCCCCAGATACTGAACTGAGCCTCCCAGAGGACTCCCTGTTCTTCCAGGCTAAGCTTCTAGATTCAAGTATTACTCTTTATAATTTGATAACCCAACAACTAATGACTGATGTAGCCTTGGCAAGTCTCTTCCCCTCTCTGAGCCTCAGTTTCCCCATCTGTAAAATGAGGATCCTAATAGCTCTTGCTTACCATGGCTGGAGAGAAAGTTGCCTGAACTTGACACACAGTAGATGTCTAATAAAATGCCAGGTGGGCCTGACCTTGGGAATTAGTGACCCAGAGGCTGCCTGAGCTGGAGGAGGGGAACCTCACCTGTGACGTGTCATGGTTGAAGATGACGGCATTGAGATCCCCACAGTTGTAGTGCTTGATGAGGTCCTCTGTGGTGTAGGGTGCCTGCAGGCTCCCGGCTCGCACGCTCTCGTGCTGCAGCAGGGTCTGGTTCAGGGCAAATAATACCTGGGCAGAGGAGAGAAAGAGAAATAAGGACTGTGTTCAGGGACCTGGCTGAGGTCCCTGACACCTTCAGGACTGGCATTCCTCCCTCTGGGCTTTGGGGCAACAGGCCCTGAAACAGAGAAGGTGTGTGGGGCCAGCATCAGCTGGTGCAGTCTCTGCGTTTCCACATTTCCAGTTCCTTACTCACTGGCCTGTGAACACATCCAGCCTGTTCTCATCTCCAGCCCTCTGCCCAAACATGTCCCCACTCCTGCACTGAGTATTAACATCTCATCTAATGATGGGACAAGATGAGAGCCCCAGTTGTAGCTGGGTTTTGGAATGATGGGTATATTTTACTTTGGGCTCCTTTCTTTTCCTCTGTTTAGGAAAGTTCTATAATAAGCACAGATTCATTTTGTAATCAAGAACACCCACAAACAAAGCAAACAAACAATGACCAAAACAAGTTTAGGTGTCAAAGCCTAACCCAGATGCCACCTGTTCCAGAAGCCATCCTCACACCGGGCAAAGGCCTAGGGGCTGGACTCCCTAAGTCATACCACGCTGACATTCAGCATGTGTTTCCTCAGGGCCTCTATGCTCTGGACCATGGTGCTGGGCCCTGGGGACACAGCTATGTCCCAGGGAGACCTGCCAGGCATCAGATAACTTGGAGCGCTACACAGAATATCAGATGCCCAGGTCCCACCCTGGAACTGGAATCTCTGAGGTGGAGCCCAGGGTGTGTATTTTAACAGGCTCCTTGGGAACTTCCCTATAGCCCGATTACTTCTGGAGTTTGAGGACTCCAGGTCTAATGGAACATGGCCTGCTCAGGGTATGAGGGCCCTGAGAGATGATCTGAAGTGTCCCATTTTAGATGGGAAATTGAGGCCCATGAAGGGAAGGGACTTGCTCAATTTCACACAGTGACTGTCCAGACTCCCTTGGCCAACAACGAAGAGGAGCCTGACATTATCTGAGTTATCCAGCATAGATATAGGGAAAGACTTGTTGCAATTCCTGTGCAAAATGTCAGAAGGTGGTCTCTGGCCACCTGTCCCGTCAGTCCTCAGGCCCTGCTTATTCTGTTTGCACACTGTCTTGGATGGCAGCCCCCCAGCCTCCTGATCCACACCAATGCTGGCCCACGTATCTCTCACTGGGTCCATGGAATTAGGCTCCCCCATGCCTTCCCTATAGACCCCCTCTCCTCCCACCTATCCCATATTCTTCTGTCACAGTCAACTTTTAAAAGCATAAATCTGATGGTCTCTTTCTCTCTCTCTCTCTCTCTCTCTTTTTTTTTTTTTTTTTTTTTTGCTTGAAACTTTCATGGGTGCCTCCTGCCCTCAGGACAAAGGCCTAGCTCTTCAAGAGAGCCTTTGAGGCAGTGACTTGGACCCTGCTGCTCAATGACCTCATTTTCTACCCAGCCCTTGTGTCCCCAAATGTTCAACTATTCAGCAATCTCTGTGCCTTGCTCATGCTATTCTGTGCACCCCACCTCCATGCTCCACTTGCAGATTCAGACTTGCCCGTGCAGGCTCAACACAGATGTCTCCTCCACTGAACATCTCTGGCCCTTTGGTGGGACTCCCAAGGTCTCCCTGGTATTCATGCCCTGGGCCAAGGAACTCGGTACCTCCCTCCTATTCTGATTCTAGACTTGCTCTATAGCCAATGGGATGTTAGTAACCGCTTCAAATAGTGGCCTGAAAACGTGAATGTGCTGCTTCCTCTTGCACCTCCACCACTGCCCTGAGCAGCCCAGGTCAGCCTGATGGGGGATAAGACATGTACAGAGCCACATTGCTTCAGTTCTCCCATCAAGGCCATCCTAGTCCAGCCAACAACCAGCCAGCTTCCAGACATGCAAACAAGCCCAGCAGAGTCTACTTGCACCTGGGCCCCAACGACTGAGCAAACACCCACCACTGTTGCCACACAGCACAATTGTGGTGACACTTCCATCCGTTTCCCTCCACTGGGGTGCGAACATTAGATTGTAACCACTGTTAGCTACTTGTCTTTCCTATTAGGCTATGAGGTTCTCAAAAGCAGGAAGTGCCCCCTACTGATTTTGTATTTGCAATTATCAGCATAGGTCCTGGTAAAGACAGCATGTTACTCCCTCCTTTCCTTAGCACTTTTATGACCTCTGTGGTCACTTCATAGTTCAAAGTTGCTTAGTAACCCCTCAGACTAGCCCCTAGAATTTTGGTACTCTGCATTTGGGGCAGTACACCAACACATAGTGGAAGTTCCCACCAAGCAGCATCTGCTATGTGGTTGCAGAATATATAATATGAACAGAAAAGCTCATGCAATAGGTCCACAAAATCTGGCCAAAAATACTTCATGGGCAATGGGGCCAAGCTGTGCTTGGTCACCTCCACCCATCTCCTCCCACTTTTGCTCCTCATGGTCAGGAGAGCCGACTGAACTTAGATGCAGCCACTCAGTCTGCTCCCCATAACGAGCTGGCTGGAGATGAGGTCACACCCCACCACCCCACCTCTGGGCCTTCTCTAGGCTCTGGCCACTACCCTTGAAATTCAATCTGCAGCCACCTGGTGCAGGGTGTTGATGGCAGCATGGTGGCTGTGGATGGATCACAGGAGGCAGTGGACCTGTTGCTGAGGACATTGCTAAGGCAACAGGCACTTCCTCCCACATGGCACATGCCTTGGATGAAAGCATCCATGTCAAGCTGGAATGCTCCGCTTCCCTCCTCTAGGACCTGAGACACATGGACCTCCTGGGACCACACTCTGCCACTGCATACACTTGCACCGATGCTTCTCAGAGTAGGGCTGGCCAAGCACCACCTGGCCTGCGATGAGGTCAGCTGCCCAGGCATGCAGAAGACACGCCTGGAGGAGAAATGGCTCCCTTGGACTTTCTTAGCCACATGTAGTCATTTCCTCAGTCATGCGGACCTCATGGAGCTGGAAGGTGTTCTAGTGAATTAAGCATGTGACAATGTGTAAGGTGCTAAGAACAATTCTGGCATGTAGAGAGTGCTGGATAAATGCTTGCTAAATGACAGTTGGAAGAAAGTAGACCTTAACTTTTCTAGATCGGAGCTGGAAGAGCCCCCTGGAGGTTATCAGGTCTAGTGGTTTTTCAAACCTTTTTTAGCCATGGAATCCTTTCTTTGTTATTGTTTTCCAGAAGGATTATTTGTAATTCAAAATGTGGGGCAGATAAAAGTGGCAACTTCCCTGATTGACATAAGGGAGGATGATTGGAGCCTGAAGTCCTGCTAGTTCAAGGTCCCCTGCAGCAGGGACTCCCAAAGCTTCTTTGTGGAATCCATGGGTACCCTGGAGCCCAATTTGAGGACCACTGATCTCATGCTGTGCCCTCCACACAGAGGAGAGAAGAGGAGATAGGGGCCCAGAATGGGTACACCCAAGGACACACTGTGAGCTAGGAATAGAGTGGGCTCACACCCAAGTCTCCTGACACCCTGCCCAGGATCCTTTGCAGTACCCTGGACCTCAGGGGCTGGATTTCTGGCTGTCCACTGGCATAGTCCATGTTCATCCTGCACACGTGGCCATGCCCATTTTCTTTCTGGAGCCTTGTGAAATAGCCAGAAATGGCCAAGGAGTATTTATTATTAGCTTATTACTGATAGAAAATTGAGGCCAGATTATTGAAGAGGCCTCCCCAGTGTGGTACAGCAGAGTGGTGGGCTGGGACTGCAACCCAAGCCTGTTCCCTGTCGTCTGGGAACCCTCCTACCTCTGGGTGGGGTTTGGTGCCTCCCAGAGAACCCACTGCTTCCCTTGGTCTTAGCACTTATCCCAATGAAGCGCCCATTGCAGATGATTCCCTGTGCTCTGGCTGTCTAGACCAAGAGCTTGGCAAGGGCAGGAAGCCTGCCTCTCTGTTCACTGTTAAACTGCACACATTCAGGAACTGCTTCAGAATGGAGGAGGCTGACCCTGAATCATGAATCTTTTTCCCCACACCTGCCACCCCATATCCATCCTTTGCAACTTACAAAGTAGTCCTCACCCAGTCATCACTAGGACCACTATGTTTATTGAGCACTTACTGTGTGCCAGGAACTCTTTAAGCTCATATTGATTTAGTTAATCTTTACAACAACTCTGAGGAAGGGCTAATATTAACTCCATTTAGTAGATTTAAAACAAGTAAAGAAACAACAAACACATTAACTCATCAAAGGTGACAAAACTGGAAGGGGTTGGGATATGCACTTGAATGTGGGCAGTCCAGCTGTGGAACCATCCCCTTGGTTTAACTGATCACCAGTGCCTCCTCTTGCTCTCTCTGGGAGACAGCCAGCAGGGATAGTGTCCCTATTGCAAGTGGAAAACCAAAGAAGCAGAGGGGAAGGACAGGCCCAAGGCCACATAGCTTGTAAAGTACAGAGCCAGAATTTGAAATCATGTCTGTCTGGCTCCAGAGCATGTCCCACAACCAAACTTCAAAGTAAAATGGGCTCCATCATGCGCATTCTTGGCACTTCCAATAGACATAGAGAAGCGATACTCGTTCATTTGTTCGACAAACATTTACCTTCTGTTGATTCTCTGCAGGCATCTGGGATTGGTGGATTAATTGGGCTTGGTTTCCATACACAGGGAGCTCATCTTGGAGGCAGACTTGCCAAATGGCCATGACAGTAGAGGGTGGTTAAGGGACGCCTTGCCCTGACTGCTGCCTCCCTCCCATTCACCCTGAATTCCTGAGCCTGCGCTGCTCACAGACTCCCGGGCCTTGATGCCTTCCGCTCCTGGACTCTTTAGAATAACATACCCTCCTCGCCTGTAGCCTCGGTGGCCCACTCTAGGATAATGTTTATGATAAGGCTTTGACATGGAATAACAAACACCAGGTGAAGGCTAGAGTCGCCTTGCTGCTCCTGGATGTCTGTGTGCGAAGGCCTTGCCACCAAGAGCCCCTGAACATCCCGGGGGGCAGGGGGGCGCCTCAGAGCTCACTGGCCAGGAGCTGGCCTGCGGCGTCTGCTGAATGTAGGCCCGGAATTTAAACACATCTTCAAACACGAGCCTAGAATGGAGTGAGGCAGGCGCCAGGAGGGTGCAGATGGGTTTATTGTTCCAGATTAGTCCAGTAAACAGTCCTAAATGGGCTGGAATGATGAACACTGAGGCCTTGTGTTCACTCGATGGCTCAGCAACATCGTAATGAGAGGAAGGGAGCAGGGCCCCCTTTGTCAGGCAGAATGTGGGACCTGGGGATCCTTTGGACAGCCTGGGCTCACAGGCTGGGGTGTCGAGCTCTTCCAGCAGGCATTTGGCAATGCTCACTGAGCACCTGCCATGTGCCAGGCCCTGTCCTAGATGCTGGGGATTTAGTCAGGGACAAAAGAAACCCAAATCCTGCTCTCATGGAGCTTACCTGACATTGTGGGGGGGGGGGAGAATAGAGAATAAATAAAATAATTAGTAAAATATTAATATTTTGAATGTCAGAGACACAGAAATGATTCCATTGAACTGGAAGTTAAGTCTGCCCCTGGCTACTTCGGGCTCCTCATGACTCCGCATCAACAGGCAAAGATAGGAGGTACTGCGCTGGCTGGGTGATTGGCCCCTACATCCCGGGGAACTGGACCGCGCTCCACAGTGGAGGTAAAGAAGAGTAAGTGCCGAGTTTGGCAGTTCCCTTAGGAATGTCTTAGTATTACTGCACACTGTGCTTAACCAACATCAGTGAAAACCTACAACCCAATCCAGGCAGGACTATGAATGGCCCTGAACCTGTAGGAATGAAGGTTTGGGTCACCCCACCAGGTAAAGAACCACAACCAGTTGAGGTGCATACAGAAGGCAAAGGGAACATGGCAGTGGGACAGAAGAAGGTGATTATAAAGACCATCTCTGACCACGTGACCACTTACAGGAACAAGGACTCTTGTCAGGACTATTTCCTCCTTATTTTGTTAAGAACGTACGTGTGTCTATGTAAAATTTGTGTTTTCTCCTCTTCTTTTTCTGTTTTCCTCCCCCATCATGTAATACAAGATATATTGACTTTGTATCATAGTATTTAAGTATTGTTAGCTTTATATCATATTACTAAGTTACGGGATCTCAAGGAAAAGAGTAAATGTCACACAAGGATGCTCCAGGGAAGGCATTAGTGCATTTTGGGTGTATGCAGGATCACTGTATCATGTTAGGTGGAATTATGACCTTGTTATTATCTTTATTTTCACATTAAGTATGGTTCAAGGAGATACATATGGGTGTCAAGTTGACAAGGGGTGGACTTGTGATGTTGACTTTATTAGATTAGCATGTCAGGTTCCTTGAGCCGTTTGTAAGGATGTTGAGAAACCAGTCCACCCCATAATCCTCCTGGAAATGGGATTGTTATTCCCATGTGACAAATAAGAAAACAGGCCCTGAGATGGTCAAGTCACTTGCACAAGGTCTCGCTTTGAAGAACTGGAGCAGGGATTCAAACACAGGTCCAGCTGACAGGCCCCGAGTGCTTCTGACTCCTCTAGGCACAACCTGAAAGCCACCTCCACCCAACCATTGGGAGGAAGGACAGACATAAACAAGAATGTAGGGGCCAGTGTGCAAGGCCCAAATTCTGAGAAGTCAGCTGGGAGGGAGAAGGAGAACTAGAACCCTAGCCCTGGGGCCTGGTCAGAGCTGACATATGAGGAGAAGAGAAAAGTCATCTTTGCCAAAGTAACCCCACCTGGAACATAGCCTCCCTGAACTGTTTTCATTCTTGGCCTGGCCTGACAGAAGCTCGTTCAGACCCACGTTTGTGCAGAGCTCTTCTTCCCAGCTTTAGAGTGAGGACCTTCCCCTTGCTCCCTTTCTGCCTGGATCCCTCTTCTACCCACGGGCTCACACTCCCATTTCACCTGGCCGCCGAAGCTCCTTCCTCAGGAGGACTTCCCTGGGCCATGGACTGGGCAGGTCCCCTGCTTAATGCCCCCAAAGCATCTGACATTTCCTGGACCTTTGCATTCCCCCTGCTTCCCTGCTCAAAGGTGACACGTGAAGGGGAGGCAAATCATTTGTCCTTGTGCTGTTTCTCCAGTAGAGGCACAGTGCCTGACCTATATAGTAAAGGCTTCATAAATACTTGTAGAATGAATGAATGAATCAAGAACGAACGAACGAACAAATGACTGAATGAATGAATGAAAAGCTGAACAAGTCACCCTTCCCAAATCCCATCCCAAAGAGCTCTCTGCTGGGACCCTGTGCCCCTAGAGCAAAATGCTGGGAGAGCTGAGTCCCTAGGACCCTGGATCACATCAGTCTGTCAGCGCCCTGGGTTGGAGAAGAGGGCAGCTCTACCTGGCAGGAAGCCTTCTCCAGTGAGGGGGACATTTCCTCAAAGGTTAGAGCCCACCAGGCTCTGGGTGAATTTTATTTATTTATTCTCCTTGCCCCATCGGCAGCACCAAAACAGTGCCGACACCCTTCCTGCTTGCTTCTCAGTATCCTGAGTCCCCCGTGCCTGAGGCACAGAGTCCTGTCTCTGGATACTGGGCTGCTAGGTAGCGGGCATCCAAGCAAACACAAGATTCCTGGAGGTTGGACTGGCTCTGGGCTGGGAGGCAGGACTAGGATATAGTCACCATCTGAATCTCCACTAGGAAGCCCTGGGCAAGTCACTTTTCTTCCCCAGGTTTTGTTTTACCCACCCATGAAAAGGATTGATTCACACATCCATTGAACAAATGTTTATTGAGCACTTAAATACCAGATATTGTTCTAGGCCCTGGAGGTACAGCAGTAAGCACAACAAATAAAGATCCCTGCCCTAATGGAACTTTCATTTCAGTTGGAGGAAGCTGGCAATAAATAAAAAACAAAAACAAAAAACTAGTAAAACATCTTTGTTAGAGAATGACCTTTGCTAGGGAGGAAATAAGGCAAGGAGTTTAGGAAGAGTGTGTGTGTGTGTATGTTGGGAGGTGACATTTTAGATAGGATGTCCAGGAAAGGCACAGGGAGAAGTGACATTTGAGAACAGATCTCATGGAGATGGAGGTGATCATGTGGATATCTGAGAGAAGAGTGTTCTGGGCAGAGGGAAGAGCAAGTGCAAAGGCCCAGAGGCAGAGCAGGCCTGATGGGGGTGAGGAGCAGGAAGAGGCCAGTGGGGCTGGAGAGAAGTGAGCGAGGGGAAACTAGTAGATGAGGTCTGTCTCAGGCAGGAACCGAACAGAAAACAGATGGTGCACTGTCAGTGAAGTGAGTTCCAATGAAGTAACTTCAGCTGAAAGGGTAATTGAAGCGTGTTGAATGATGGGAATATTCACAAGAGGTGTGGACAGGAGATAGTGGAGCTGGAGGAGTAGCAGCAGCAGGAAAGCTTCCTGCTGCTGAACCTTAAAGGGAAAGGGGTGGGTGGTCAGGGACCTAAACCCGACCAGAGCCATAGCCTTCAAAAGGCAGCATAGCTACCGCTCTCTGGCCTGGACCACGGGAGGCTGCAGGGAGGAGTGGGCCAGTGGGGACATGATACGTCCTAACTTCCACTCCTGCCAGTGCTTCCCACTGGAATCAGGATAAGGGAGCCCATATGATATCACATCAGTTCAGAGCTCAGAGAAGGGAGAGCAGAGGGTATGTCTGGAGAGGTAGAGGGGGATTTCCAGGATAGTCAGAAAGGCATGGCAGGGTGGGCCGTGGAGGCACATCCCATAGGGCTGGTGGGCTAGAGCCTTTGGCTCCATCCCGAGTGCGATGGGGAGTCCAGGAGAGTGTGAGCAGAGGACTGTGGTGGCAGCTATGTCGATGTGGAAACCAGGGAGGCCAGAGTGAAGCAAGGAGATCAGATTGAGGATGAAGGCAGCTCTGTCTTCCTCCTAAAGGGGGAGGAACTGAGCACGCTCCTCCCTTCCTCTCACCACACCCTATCCCAAACCTTCAGCCACAACCCAAAGAACCACTGACTTGGCCTCTAGCACAGATGTTCCCTGCTCCGTGGACGCCCACCCGTTGGGCCCAGCAATGTGGCCACATCCTCCATCTTCGCTGCAGTGTGGGCTGGCTGAGCTCTCTGTGCTTTCCTGGGCAGGCACTGGAGGCTGACTCACTCTAGCTTTCTTTCCTTCTTTTCTCTGAATGCCTAGTTTCTCCACCCAAAGACCACCCTTAAAGATCCCAGCTTTCCTCTTCTGTCCTTCAAGTCATGCCAGGAAATGTTCATAAATCCAGAGCCACCCACATGAGGAGATTAGCATTCTGCAGAAGAGGGAGGCTGATGGCCAGGCTGGGTTTGGGTGGGAGGGGTAGGCCCAGAAACTGGGGTCTCTAGGAAAGGAGTTTGTGTGGAGTATGCCTTGCTGGAGGGCAAAGGAGTCCCTCAGCTTTGAGTTTTAAGTGCAGATAAGCCCAAGGGAGGCTGGAGACCCAGATTCTGGTGCTGCAGGTTCTGACCCAGCCCAGCTGTGACATCTACTCTCTAAGTCACAGGATCTGCCTCGGAAGCCTGAGGATGTAAAACTACCTCTTAGCTCTGGAAGTCAAGTTTTAGGAGCCCAACACTATCAGACAGTAACATCTCACCATCTCATGATTACAATTGTCTATAGTTCCAGGCACTTTACCTATGGAAGCTCATTTACTCTTTATAACAGCACTGTGAGGCCAACATTCCTGACCCCCTTTTACAGATAGGGAAGCTAAAATAAAGCTCAAGGAAGAAGCGACATCCCAAGTCCTCCCATTATTGGGGTGCCTTGGCCCAGGGCATTAGCTCTGCCCAGGCCTAATGCACTGAGCCCTCTCTGCCCCTGGTGTCAACTATCTGACATAGAGATGAATTTTTTTGGCTCCCCAGTAACCATTTATGGTCTTCTAAATTGAATATATACCGGGCATGGAGGAAAAAAGGGCAAAATATTTAGAATGTTTCAGAGAATCATCTAGGCCAACCTATTCTGTTATAAAGCTTTGAGGAACTTCAAGGTGGTGGAAGAGATGGGCAGAGAAACAGGTGAGTATAAAACTAAGTGATAAGTTATTCGTAAGAGGAGAAAACTGGGGGCTTTGGGGGCCTCAGAGGGGGTTTCAGATGCAGCCTGGAAGTCAGCGATGAAATCCTTCTTTAGGTTGGGCTGTGCAGGATGAGTAGGGTTGAGAGGGATGTGTGTCCAAGGTAGAAGGACAGCAAAGTGGGTGACATGTTGAAAGAGGTGTCAGGAGTCAGACCAGGGACAGATTCAGTGGTGAAGGGCCATGGGCTCTGCACTCTACCCAGCAGGGGTAATTGGCCCTTCTCTGCCTGATTTCTAGATAGTCGGCTAGTCACCTGGAAGGGCTGAAATAGAAGGGGACCCACAGATGAGCAGACTGAGACAACTACAGAGGGATGATGGCCTACATGGTAGGCGATTGGTCAGCAGTGACCCTGGTTACCGTCATCATCGTCTTTATTATTATTAAGTGGCTGCATCCATTGGTTAGAGGTGTGTAGTTATGTTTCCTGCTGTCTCAGACCTGCCTGCTGACACAGCTGCCTAGACTTCAAAAGGCAAGTCTCCATTTTCATTTGCAAAATCAGTATGGAATTCCTAGAGGGCTTGTCTAATTCCTTCTGGTCTGACCACACGGCAATTACCAATTTGCAGGGTGGAGGGGGGAGCCTCACAGGCCCTGCAGCAGTGTGGGGACCTCCACTCGGCCTTGGTCCTGGGTGGCAGCCAGTGAAGACGGGACTGGAGCATGCACCTCCAGGTGGCCTGGGGTGGGAAGTGAGGGGCTGATTCTCTGAGCCTGAGCCCTCCATGCCAGTGAGTGAAATTGTCTGCTAAGCCGCAGGCTACCAATGCTTCATTGATGAATGGTGCTTAGTAACAGAAAGGGCTGGGCTCTGACCCTGGTTCAAATCTGAGTCCTGCTACATGCAGGCTGTGTGAAGTTCTTATTCTGGATCTTTTGGTGATATGCTGCTATGAGAACATGGGACAGGCCCTTCTGGGCCTCAGTTTACCCATCTGCCAAGTGGGGAGAATAATATTTGTCTTCCCTGCTCAGTTAGCTTGCATTCTAAAAACCTTGGAAGTCATTACTTGCCATGCAGGAATGGGGTGGCCCTGAGGAGCCAGAGTTTGTGGATTGGATTCTCATTCACTCCTCAGTGTTTAACATGAATTAGTTCCAGGCCCTGGGCTGGGTGCTGGGGCCATGCCACCAAATCAGCACCATTTCTATCTTCAAGGAGTTGAAGGTCAGGGTTGGAGAGAAGCAAGGCAGGAGGTAGCCAAGGAAGACTTGCAACAAGATGCTAACAAAACTCAGGTCACTCATCACTCATGAAAGCTGGGCTCAGGGATGTACACAGCAGAAGGACAGACTCATGCTGCCAGGGGAGGACCACACACAGGATTCCTGGATGAGGTGATTCCATGGGGACACCTGGAAGGAGCATGTACTTTTCACGCAGAAGAACAAGAAAAGGAATTCCTGCAAGTGTCGACGCCCATGCAAAGGCTGGGAGAAGCTGGCGAGTTCTGGGAAATGCAATGACTCTCATTAGCTGGAGGGCAGTGTGTGGCTGGTGGAGGACATGAGACGGGACTGGAGCAGTGAACAGAGGTGGGATCCAGAGCTCAGATTTTATCTGAGGGACCACGGGAAGTGGCTGAAGTTATGGAGCAGGGATTGATCAAGGCAGGCTTTTGGTTTAGAAGCTGCCCTCTGGCTGCTGCCTGGAGACAGGATTAGAAGGGCAGAGGCTTCAGGCAGGAGACAGTGTTAGCCTTCTCAAGGCCAGGAGAGGTGAGGAGGCCCCACTTGGGCCCAGGGGTTTAGGGGATGCATGGAGGAAGTGAAGGCAGGCTAGAATTCCAAATCTTTCCTGGCTTGGATGTTTTAGAACCCCCTAACTCGGGGTTCTGAGTCTCTTTCCTTGCACATACTGCCCCCTCTTCTGGCCCCAAATGTTGGGACTGGGCCCTCACCCTCTTTTCCTCCACTTTAGGAAGCCTTGAACCCCACTCTGTCAGCAGCTGGGCAGAGGAGGAGCAGGTACAGAACAGCAGGAAGGAAAGAAGGCTGCGTGGGCCTGGCACAGGACCCATGGCCTTGACATCCCAGGGATGGATGCTCTTGCTGGAGTACATCAAAGGAGACAGCTGCATAGAACTTGACCTCACAGACAAAACTGAAATGCAGTGCCAACTTCTGCTTTTTGCCTGTTCAAATCACAGGAGGTACTTCCTGGCAGCAGGAAGGGAGAGTTGGAGACTTTGACTCTGCCAAGAGAACATCAGACGACGGGGCAGGGGTCCTTAGAGGACGCTGAGGCCCAGAGAGGGCAGGAAGGTGCTCACGGCCACACAGCAAGCTGCAGGATGAAGACTAAGGCAGAAATGAGGCAACTGTCTATTCTCCTTGGGCAGCTTGAGTCTCCTATGCCCCCTTATCCCTTCCTCCCCCCACCACACACAGAAAGGAAAAATGTTTTTAGACCCAAGGCAAAAGAATGTGGCACTGAAATCTGAGCCTTGGGTCTTGGGAAAAGGACACAGAGAAGTTAGACACATTCTGGATGAGCAAAGATCTGCTTACACTGCAAATGGGAAATACTCAGGGCTTTCCAAGCCCTCCTTGTTGTGCAGGTCTGACCTGGGAGGGCAGGCTGAAGACGAGCCAATGGGAGCAGAGAAGGATCCCCAAAATTGCTGGTTAAAGGGCCAGTCTGCTTCTAGGATCCATCATGGGCAGAAGGAGGATGGCTCCAGCTCCTTGCCTGCCTGCAGGCACCCTTCTCATGGGGCCTTGGGCCCACGCTGGCACTCCTTTACCCTGCCTGGACTTGTGCCAGGGCCCTGCCAGGTCAGGGGTCCTTGCTGGCCCCCGCTTGTCCACACCCACACATCCATCCTGCCCCCCCTAGAAGCTCACCTCCTCTCGGAGGTCCTCCCTGCAGCCCCAGTCTGTGTCTGTCCTCTTTTGTTAGCTTCTGCAGTCGGGAGGTCCCATGTTCAGAGCCAGTGAGGGTGCTGTTTTACAAGTGGATGGAAGGAGCACTCTGGAAACCCAGATGTGGGGCCAGAGCTGGGCAAAAGCTCGAAGACAGGTCGGAGCCTCAGCATTAGGAGGGGCCTCAGAAATTGTGCAGTCCAGGGGTTCTCAGCGGAGGTGTTTCTTTTCAAAGCCCACTCTGTCCCAGGTTCCTGCAACATCTCCTGGGGGACACGTCACAGCTACAGGGAGAGGGGCTGTTGATGGAGTGCCAGGGAGCTCATCCCCTGCCCGGCAGGCCCATGCCGCAGTGGGGCACAGATGTGGACTGTGGAAAGAACCTCCTTTATTCTGTCTGACGTCTGCCCTGGAAGCTTCATCTCTCTCTGGAAGAGCCAACCTGTTTCTGAGACGGGCATCTGTTCCTCAGGAGATGAGGGCCCAGTGCCTTCACAGGACACGAGGGGGGCTCCTCGACACCTTCCCTCTTGGTCACACCCAGGCCCAAGCAGCCAGAGACTGGCCCTGGGAGGTCAGCAAGCCTGGGAGGCTCCCCGTCTGCTCCTCAGCCCCCCTTTGAAGGGGATCAGGTTCCCCCACAAACATAATTGAACAAAAATATGAGAGAGAAAAGGTCTTTGTTCTCCCATTTACAGCATCAGAAAATATGTAACAAATTAGCCGTTTATGAGGTAAGGGAACGGGGCTGTGCGCTGCGGCCGGGAGGCAGGGCCGCTGTACAAGGAGGCCTTTCAGTGCTCCGAGTGTGGGGGGTGAGCCAAGCCTGGGAAGGATGGGCTCTGCCCCAGGCCTGCCTGCCTGCAAGGACGGCCTGGCACCGGCAGGGTGGAGGGAGGTGCATCTGACCCTTGCTTTGGACTGGGTGAAGCCTGGCCAATGGAAACACGGCACCAACCAGTCAATGGTGAATGCAGCTCTTGGAAGTGTCAGGTGGCCAGAGTGGAAGTGGGGACCAGAGGCCTGGCTTCCAAACCCACCTCTGACGGGTGCCCTGGAGTGACCCTGAATGATGTCTTCTTCTGGGGACCTACTTTTCCATCTTTCACAGGAGGACGCTGTTCACAATGATATCTCAGGGCTCCTCGGATACTTCTCTGACTGCAGGAAGGCCTTCGTGGTATCCCTGCTGATTTTGCTGAACCTTAGAAGTGGGGAGGTGGTTCTTGGCTTTGCACAGGGTTTTTCTCTCAAATACCTTTGAATTTTCTTCCAGGGTTCGATAAAAAAATCTCAGCTAAAGCATCAAACACAGGATGTCATTAAGGCCAAGGGGAGGGGGCATTACATGGAACCAGTGGTGGGGAGTCTGGCTGAGCAGGAAGCAGCCTGTCAGCAGGAGGGTAGGAGAGCACGTCTCTCTTCAGCCTTGTCCTGGCCCTCGTTTGCTTCACCGGTGTGCCCAGAAGGGCAAAGGGCTGGGCTGAGAACATTTCAAAGGAGATTCTCTGGGTTATCCAGCTTGGTAATCCTCAGAGCTGGGATTGAACATCCTCTGACTTCACCTATGACCTTGGCAGTCAACAAGCCTGTCACTTGCATTCAATGGCTTTGGTATCTCATGATTTGGAATTTCTGATTTCATGGTTAGACCTTACATTTCCCCAGAACTAGGCACAGGGCTGGCCAGTAAGGCCCTGCAAACCACAGGGTGGGATTCTCTCCTGCAGCCATGGTGCAAGACTCTCCTCCGAGTCACACAGCTGTGCTCCAGCCTGGCCTGCACTTTCCTCTCCGGTCGCACAGGGGCAAGCAGGAGGCTCCCGGAGGCCCCGGCCTCAGAGCAGATGCTGGTGAGATCACGGTCCGTGCCAGTCTGGTGTAAGGAATCCCTGAGAAAACGGGGCGCTGGGCTTCAGCATGAATATCCTGAGTGTTTCGTCTGCAGTCACAAACACATCGCTTTCCTGGATCTGATTTTATTTATTTTGATTGGATCTTAACAGTTCTTTACAAGGCTGAAACTGAAGCTGCCTGGAAGTCCCCGGGAGACTTGCTAAAACTTCAACTGCACCCAGTTTAGCAGAGCAACTTGAAAGTCAATCAGCGGTGAGGGACAATTTGCCTCATTATTTCCAGCCCTGGAATTTGGCAGCAGATGGAATTCTCAGCCTGGTGTGGACGCAGTGCTGGGAGATGAACATAGCAGAGTCTGTCGCCCTGGGGTATGTCCGTGCAGGGTCTGATGCTGGACAGGCTGATACTCTATTTGAGGGCAGGTGGTACCAAGAAGAATTTCCCACTAAGGGGAACAAGGGTGACAGGGCCCCCCAACCCCAGGTTCAATACTGCTGCTCTAAACCCATGTGGGCCAATCCCATCACCCATGCAAGTCGAGCCCAGCTGAGTTTTGGGGAACCAGAGGTTAATGGGACATAGTCGCTCTCCTCCAGGAAGCAGACGAGAACATTCTTAACAGGAGGTAGCACCTTTTCCACAAAGCCTTACTTTCTTGGTGAGGTCCATTCTGACACCCAACTTAAAATGGTAACTCCTCACCCTGGGCACTCCCACCCCCATTTACTCTGCTGGACTTTTCTCCACTCACCACCTTCTAACATGATGTTAGTTATTTGTTTATCACATTCCATAAGGGCAGTATGTTTGTATGGTTCACGAATACCTCTCCAGCCTCAGAACATGAAAGGTGCTCAGTAAATATTTGTCACACGAATGAATGAGTGAACAAATGAATGAATGAGTGAATCTCGTGGCATTTTGTTGCCAATTTCTATTCACGGGTCTCTCGAGAGCTGTTTTTTCAGCAGTAGGGGGCTGGTACCTGGAAAGAAGGGATGGTGGTGCTTCATACCATCAGATCAACTGCTCCCTTGACAGACAGAGCTCAGAGAGGGGCAGGGGTCTGACCAAGGTCCCACAGCACAGGAGCATGTGCTTGGACAGAACTTCGGATGTGCCCGTAGACACTTTAAGCTCCCTGGGGCACCAGGCCCTGTAGGGAAGGGGCACCGGGGGCTCTCAGCAAGGCCAGCAGTGGTGGGCAAGGCTGGGGCCCGGCTGCTTGGGCCACCCGCCCACTCATCCTTGCCCGTCTCATCCCACCCTGCCCGTCTCACGTCTGACCCTCTTGCCCCACGCAGGAGCAGCAGCAAGTCAACAGATGCCACTTACTGCATACCAAGAACTTGGTACAAGCATACACATACAAAATCTCATTTGGTCTTCTCCCAAATCCTGGGATAATTATGAATATTTCAGTTCAACAAATGACAAAACTAAGGCTCAGGGAGGTCGAACAACTTGCCGAGGTCACAAAGGTGGTGGTGGGACCTCTGATCTCAGCGTATTCTTTCCTTCCTCCGGGGTCTTTGGGCCCCACCCCCGGTGTTGGTGCTATGTTATGTTGCACTGTGTGCGGTGGTGCCTTGTGTGGCAATCCTTCCCCTCCCCCACTCTCCTCTCTGATAGAAAGTCCCCCAGATGAGCATAGTTTCTCACCTGAGCTGACAGGGCCCTCAGTTTGC
Source organism: Anoura caudifer (assembly GCA_004027475.1). Lineage (NCBI taxonomy): Eukaryota > Metazoa > Chordata > Mammalia > Chiroptera > Phyllostomidae > Anoura > Anoura caudifer. The sequence continues at coordinate 240,268 of PVKU01001803.1, read as the reverse complement.
CTCCTGGGTGTCCCTTTCACATGCAGGTGCTCATGCGAGGCACTAAGCCAGTCATCTGAAAAATGGGTCTGAGAAAGCCCAGTGCTATTACAGGAATTGTGAGGGCCTGGAGGAGCCTGACTCAGCTCCAAGACTTGGCTTTGGGAGCAGGAATCACAGTTCTAGGTCTTGGGATGGGAAGGAACCTGCCTGTTTCCTCTACCCTGGAGGTATCCTGGAATGCCCTTGCCCGGCAGGCTCTTGGGGCTGTGCAAGCTGCTGAGCAGCAGCCCCCCACCACTCCAACTTCTAGAAAGTGCTTTCCCACAGAACTGTCCGCTGCCTGCACATCTCAGGTCAGCCTACCAGCCCCATCTGTGCTTTGTGGTCCTGGAAAGGCTGCAGAGGTTTGGGCAGGAGCTGCCCCTGTGTGGGTCAGCCCTTCTCCAGGGGGATGCCCTGCCTTGAGCGCCAGTTCTCTCGGCACCATCAGATTGGATTCCAGAGTCCCCAACCTGGTCCCTCTCTTTGTACACCCTTCAGGCTGTCATCATCCCTCTTCAAAAGCAGCTGCAGACACTGGAGGAAGAAAACATTCTACAGGGGTTGGAACAATGAGGCGCTGCTATTAACTCTCAGCCAGAAAATGTAATTAACCTCACTGCCCAACTCCATGCACTGGGTAATGCTGTCTCTCTCTCTCTCTCAGACCTTCCCACACGATGCACACACTCACTTGCACACCACTGAGATCCTGCACAGTCTCATGTAGATAGCGGCACACCTGGATAGGCACAGATCCCCAGGCACACAGACACACACCTGTAGTCACAATCACACAGTTGCACTTACAGCCACACTCATAGCACACACAATCACACACACAAGCACATACTCCTCCAGTGAAGATCACGTTCATCCCTAGGCCTAATGGTCTCTCATGCTTTGGTCTGGGCTCCTTCCTCCCTCCCATACTCTGGGGAGTGAGCTCTCCACCTTTCTTCTCTGGCATCCACAAATCCCAGAGACTTGACCACTACTTAGGTTTTTCTGTTCTGGGATGAAGTACAGACCCCAACTCAGCTACCTTGGGTTCAGCGGGCTCCTTTCAGTATATGCAACTCACACTCCCCCCGCCCCCCGCTGCCCCACCAAGCTTCCTCATCCCAGACACTGGGGTGTGGGTCACAGATAGGGAATCTGGCTGTGGAATCCAATCCTAGGCACTTAATAACCTTGGGCTGGTCCCTGGATCCCTCCAGGGTATTTCCTCATCTGTAAATGGGGACACCTTTTTTGTAGGGTTGCTGAGAAAGTTAGAAACAATGTACATCCTATGCTTTTCGTTTCTAACTCTTTTAATCCCCTAACAACCTTACAAGAGGGGTGCTATGATTATCACCATTTTGAAGGTAAGGAACCTGAGGCACGTAGGTGTGACTAGCAAACAGGGCTGTGGTCATTATCGTGGCATTACTCCTTCCCAAGAGGCCTTTCAGTTTTGTTCTAGCGTGCAAGGGTCAGGAAAACAATGATAAGACACTCTTGCACACACCGTTGGCCCCTGATCCAGGTGGTCCTGTAGGAGAGGGCTGTGGTCACACAAAGAGCACCACCTGGGCCATCATTCCCCCTGCCCCGCTGGGCTCCTGGTTCCCCAGATATGAGTGTGGCTTTGCTGCCCTAGGCTGGCACTAGGGAAATGTGAGGGATCAGGGCTGGGCCAGGGGGTGAATAAGCAACCCTGATGACGTTGCCAGAAGCTGTGCTGTCAGTATCTGGTCTTGCACAGTGCAGGCGAAGCCAGTCCTGGGGCACAGGACCTGGGGATGCTTGTCATTTCAGAGCCTGGGGCTGGGACACTTGATCCTCCTTGAGTATCTCCAGGGTATCATCTGCTCCTTATCCCAGAGCTGGATTCCTTCGCCACCTTGAAGGAACAGTGACTGAGGGGACATGGTACTGGCAAGGCTTTTAGGAGCTGAGTGTAAGAGGGGGCTGGGCTGGCACAGCCATGAGTATGCTCAGCCCTTGGGTTGCTCATGTGTCCTCGGGGTGGCTGGGGTTCTCCCTGGGATGGCTATCTGGAGAGCTGGTGCAGGCCTTAAGGCAGAGGTGCCGATCATGTAGAGCAGATGGTAGGAAGCCTGCCACACTGATGTAGTGTCAGCATGGTTTTGGAACAAATGCTCTGAAAACCCCATCCTCCAACTTCACTTCCAAAGGAGAACGAGGGCCTTGCCACCCCAGCAGGGTCATGCCTGGGTCACTGCCTTGGGCGGGAGGCCTTTGGGGGGGGGTGGGGGAGAGCCCCCAGAGACCCCTCCTGCCCCCCTGACCTGGAGCACCAGCCTCTGCTTCTACACCCCCTGAGATGGGAGTTTGCTAAGACCCAAGGCTTCAGGGAAGGTTGCTCTCTGGTAGGCATACCTGATTCTTGAAAATGAAAGTGTGTGTTTGTAGGTGCAGTGGGAACAGGGGTGCTGCTGGTCTGGGAGGAGAGAGGGAAGGCCTCACCGCAGCCTGAGACCAGGGTGGTAGGAGACTGGCCTCTAGCTCAGCTGGACAGGAAAGCAGAAACTTTGCCATGGAAGATCAGTATCAAGGCACCAGAGGCCTGTGAGGGTCTTCTTTCGAGTTTGAGTCTGCGCTTTCACGAGGTGGGACCAAGGCCTGGAACCGAAGCCTGTGAGTTCCTGTCAGATCTCCTTCTGCCGGGAAACTAAGTAAGGGGTGATATTTGAGGGGCTCCAGGAATCACCTTCACTGGCAGGGGGGCTCCCCTGCCATCTGACTGAAGTGGCACATGGCTCCCTCTCTGAGGATTGCAGGTGTCTGCTCACTGGGGCAACTCCCTGGGCTCCATACCCACCCCTCCCCAGTGGGGGAGCATGTTCTGACCTGGGGCCCTAGTCCCTGCTGCTATCCCTGGGAGGGATGTTGGCAACTTTCCCATCCTTCTTATGCCTGGATTTCCTTATCTGGTAAAGCAGAGGCTGTTAATGCCTACCTCGTAGGGTCATTGCAAGGGTCAGCGACATACCTGGAAATCTCCCGGCACAGGGACTGACGTGCACAGGCCTTAGGCTAGGCCCTCCCCTGCTGGGTGAGAGCGAGGGCTTTGAGGGAGCAGGTAGCCCCACAAGGTCTGCTGTACCTGGGAGAGAAGGGGCTCCAGTGCCCGGTCAGCCCACAGCCATGTGGCATTCCTTGTCCTCTTCCCTCACTCCTCTTGTTCTACCCTCCTGGCAGACCTGCCTGCCTGTTTAGGCAACAAAGATACGTCAGTCCCATTGCTCCCATTCCTGTCAGCATTGCAGGGTCAGGGCTTGGCTGGTCTGGGGGATGGGGTGGTCCTTCACAATGACAGTTATCAGCTTCCCCTCAATGTTCCACAAATTCATTGCTGGACTCCAGGGACCACCTCTTGACACCCACTTTGTGTGTGGCATGTGCTCTCTACCCTAAGATCTCATTGATCATCACACAACCCTGTGGGTGGATAGAGGTGCTCTCCCCATTTCACAGATGAGCAAACTGAGGCCCATAGAAGTGCAGCAAAGTGCCCAGGCACACAGTCTACCCATAGGTGGAGGAAGTGGCACTTATACTCCTGTCTGCCTGCCATGACTGTACCCTGTTCACTCTGTGGCTCATACTTCCTAGAAGCAGTGGATGCAGGCAGAGGAAGGGCTATGTGGGAGAGAGTTCCCTGGAACTAAGAGGGACAGCACAGGTGCAAGTGACAGGATGAATTACTGAGGGTGACATTGGAGGCTCCTGGGCCTTTAACAGTTTCTTTCCTTTGTTCTATTGTTCCCAGGCCCCGGAGCCTGTGGAGCAGCTAATCATGGGCAGTTACCGCAGCGGCACATCATAAACAGTCTGTAAAAGGCCCAGGAGCTCAGCTCACACTGCACAGAACCAGACAGCACTCCCACCACACTCACATATGCATATACACAGGTACATGCACACTCATGTGCACACATGTATGCACACTCAGACACACACCCACACCCATTCATGTGTACACATGTGCACATTCACACATGCACATGTGCATACACACATGTATTCACAAGCTCCCCACTGGAGGCAGTCAACCTGGCTGGCACAGCCCTGGGCCTATGCTGTGTCTTCATCCCTGTTGCAAGCCCCTGTGAGGGAGATAGGGGGCCAGCCCAACTTTCCCCCTGGGGTATCTCAGGCTCAGAGAGAGGGAGTAACTTTGCCAAGGTCACAGGATAGGCTATGTGTGGAGCAGGGACTAGACATCTTGGTTGCAAGGAACAACCTAAGAGAAAATAGAGACCGACCCCAGTGGTATTCTCCCAAAGCACTTCCAAAGCTGAGTTCTCATGAATTCTCACATTAGCTGTCTTGGTAACATAGAGAGTGAGGCTTAGAGGAGAGAAAGCCATAGTCCATTACCAGCTCCAGTGCTGGAATGACCTTTCCACAGCAAAAATCTGCCCATACTGCTTTGCTCCATGGGCCAATGCGGCTTCCACAGCTGCCTTACCCTCACACCTGATCCGTCCTTCTATTTATAAGTCCCTCTCTTACCCTCCTACATTACGGTTCCAAAAGTCAATGAAGTAGTCAGGAGTCCCCATGACACAGTTCTCTTCCATGCCGTTATGCTTTTGCTTCAGCTCTGCCCTTTCACTGGCTGCTTCTGCTCCACCTGGATTGAGCGATCATTCTGTATGGGTTTGCACTGAACAGCTCTTGAACCTCCAGGATTGGATGCTAAACTCTGCAAGGGAAGAAGCACAGGGGCTCTGGCCACAGCATCCAACACCCAGCCTGGTGCACAGTAGGTATGCAGAAAGGCTCATTTCCTGAGCACAGTTCATCCTTGTAGGAGGCACCCCCTCTCCCCCGCATGAGAGGAATTCCTACAGGCTCTGGGAGCCCTTGGGGAGGCAGTAAGTGGGAGGAGGCTGCCAACTCCCCAGAATGTTGCTCTACCCCTTTAAGGAAGCCCACTCTCTGAGGCTGTGTGGTGTGTGGGGCCCTGGCTGGAGGTAAGACTTGCTTGTTTCTTGTTCCGCCTCCACCACTGACTTGCTGTGTGGCACATATGCCCACCTTTCACTGGGTCTTGGTTTCCTCATCTGTTCAATGGGCAGAGGTTGGAGCCTCCAACAGAATAGAGCCCAGGTCTGCATGCTCATCAGCACAGGCTTGGTGCCTGGCAGAGGGCAGACACTCAGGGAACACTTGGTAGCCCACCAGCAGTGATTATTGGTGGGGAGGGCATGGTGGCAGACTCTTGCTAGGGGTTGGGTAGAAGGTTGCCTGTACTATGAAAACAAAGCAGCTCACCTGGCTTGAAGAGCCAACGGTGGGCTCCCTCTGTCACACATGGGCCGGGACTGAAGGGTGTGTTGGAGCTGAGCCCACAGACTTAACTGTGGTTGAAGGAGAAATACCTATTTGTCTAGATGAAAGGGCCTTTCTAACTTTACCATAGCTGTTGGTTGTGGTTTAACTCATGATATATAATTTTATTTAATATAAAATATATTTAATTCATGCTCTCCAATGTCGTTTGCATATGTAATTTATTTCATGATGTATATTTATATTGAGTAAATAAAAGAGGGTCACATGATCATGTTGAGTTAGAAGGAGCCATGGTGTTCAAAATACAGAGTAGAGAGACACCGTCCTGGGTAAAGGGATGCTTGAGGAAGCCATTCTAGTGGAAGAAGCCACTGGATCCCTGAGTCCTGTTTTCATAATGGCCCACTCCACGATGGGAGGTGCTGGGCAAAGTTGCGAAAACCTTGGGGCCTCATTGCCCTGCTCTGTCATGGGTCCAAGCTCCATGCAGGATCAGGGGAGACTGGTGTGTGGCTGCAGAGTGAGGAGGGGGAGGGTGTTCCAGGGCCCTTGCTGGGGCTGCTCAGGGTGCCACCCAGACTTCCTTGCTTCCTTAACACCATCCACCCCAGCAGGCTCCCCAGAGGCAGCCTCTAGCCTCTGAGAACTGGGAGGCAAGTGGTGGGGGAGGTGGCCAGGGAATTCCTCAGCCTGCCAGCTCAGGACTCTCAGAAACATGCACGACCAAGGAAATCGGCAAGCAGGTTGTTTGATTTCTCAAATCAGCAGGTGCATCTGCATGTATTCCACAAGACAGGCCTCCTGGGTCCAAATGCCTTGTCACCTCCATTGTCTGTGTGTCTTGTGGCAAGTCACTTGGACTCTCCTTTATGCATGGATAGCCCTTAAATTGCCAGGATGCATGGGGTGGAGAATGCCAGGGAGCTCCCAGAGGATGCAAAGTCTAAGAGAAGCTCTCCTCAGGTTCCACAGGCACCTCACTTGCCTTGTTGGAGTGAGGTCAAGGCCTCACACCCGGGAGAAAACAAAGGGCGAATTGAGAAGGGGCCTATTAGGGAAAATCATCCCAACAGCGACTTAGCACTGCTCAGAGTGGGCACTGAGGCCCCAGCAGGGGTACAACTGCCAACACTCTGGCTCACAGTGAGATCCCTCCTATTTTAACAGGAGGCATTTAAACAAGTGATTTACTCAGTCTGGGGCTGTTATCACCTCTGGACAGCCATTGAGGCTGGTCAAGAGCACTGGAATGTCAGAGTATAAGGAGGTGGGAGTCCCAGCAAAGTCAGCCAAGGTGCAGTGACCTCAGGCCAGGACAGCAAGCCCTTCCCCATAGGCTTGCAGCTGAAGGCCACACACAGTAGGGGCCCCAAATGGTAGATGCTCCTCCCTCCTTCCTCCAAGGCTCAGCTCCCAGCTTGGGTCCCATCCCAGTGGGACATCGCTTTCCCCCTTGCCAGCTGGTCCTCTGGAATTCTGTAGTCTTCCAAAGTTCCCTCCTTCCTCACAAATGGGCCCCTGAACTGAAAATTTCCCCTCTGAGGCTGGTTGGTGGGGGTCTCTGAATCTGTCATTTGGCCACCACAGCAAGGGAGGTGCAATGCAGGCATGAGGGGAGGGCCAAATCGCTGTTCCTCCTGCCCTCCTACCTTCTGTATGAGATGATCATTGTGAGTGCAAGGTGCATGAGGGCCACCAGGTCAGGAGCTGCTGCAGCCTTTGAGGGGACAGAGGGGCTCATCTCACAGAACCCATAATAAAGAACACTCGCAGAATGCTTCCCTCTTGTGGACAAGCTCACAGAGGCCAGAGATACTCACCCACCTCATCAGGGCCTCTTTCAAGGAGGCCCCTTGCCAAGGTGTGGACCCCCAGAGCAGTTCCTGTCCTCAGGCCTTTCTCAGAAGCTGCCTGTGGTCTTTCCTAGTGCAAATGGGCTGAATTTGACCAAATGACAAAGTGAGTTTCCATGTCAAGAACTTGAGTCCCAGAAAGTGAGGACCTTGAAAGATCAGGGAGTTGCAGCCCGTCACAGGACAGGTGTGGCCTAGAGTGGTCTCACAGCACACAGGGAGCAGGGCAGGGCCAGAGTCCAGCCCCCTTCGTCACCGGCTCCTTATCTACAATATGCTGCCTTTGCTTTGTGCGTGCCTACTGTGTTTCTTGTTGGTGACATGTGATCACCATGATAGCAGTGCTGGTGGGACCATGGATGGAAGATGATGCTGTCCTCCAATGCTTTGCTAGCACAGGAGGAAGCGTTGTTGACAGCTGAGGAAATGGAGGCCTGAGAGGAGAATGACCAGCCCATGGTGACCCAGAGAGAGCCTGTGTCAGCTTGTCCCTTATGACTGCACATCAAGACTGGCCTAGTCTTGGCTTTTCAAAATCTTCTAGGAAGCTAATTTTAAATATCCCAGGGGCAAGACACAAAGAATGTGCTGGCTTCTCAGATCATGAGGCTGCCCACAGAGCCCTATTTGGCCTCAAGGAGGAGCCTCCTGGCTCATTCACCCCTCCCCTGGGAGAAGGGCTTAGACTGGGTGAAGGGGAGGCAAGTGGGAGGAACTCGGGAGCTGGAGGGACTGGGGCTTGAAACGCAGCTCCTGCACAGACTCAGACTTGTAGGGGAATGCTGCTGTGCCTCAGTTTCCTCACCTGTCATATACAGCGTATAATCCTAACCCACTTGCAGGAGTAGATGGCCGGCCTGGATTCCACCCTCCTGGTCCCCACCTGCTGCTGATGCTCAAGCCCCCCTCCCAACTTTTCAACCCACCACTACTCTCTACCCCCACTGTCCTGTCCTGGCCACCTCTCTAGTCCTCATTCCCCAATCATTGTCCCCTTCACTTCATTCTCCCTCAGTTCTAAAGTCCAAATCAAAACACAAGCACCAACAGCACATTCAGCGAATATTCCATGGATAACTTCACACACGACACCTAAGACACTCCTGGAAAACATTACTGACACAATGTCCTTTGGTGCATTCACTTTTTCCGATACGTCGTCTTCAGGTTGTTACTCAGCGTCAGGGTCCCGGACTCCCCCTTCTGATATCTCAGCGGGGCTCATCCATGGTTATGCCCTGGCTGCTTCTTCCACAATGTCAGGCCCTCTCTGGCCTCTGGGCCTTGAACTTGTTTCTCTCTTCCACACCCTCTGCCTACCTTCTGTTCATCTTTAGCTATCCCAGATGACTATCACTCTTGAGACCCTTTCCTACCCTGTCTGGCATCCCCCTGTGCTTCCAGCACTCAGGTCTTTCTTTCTGGGGTCTCACCACCCTGCCCTGGGATGGCTCCAATGAGAGGGCCATCCAGGGGCAGGGTGGTGAGACCCTGGAAGGGGCAGCAGAACACCATCCTCATTTACCCCTGGCCTCGTTCCCAGACCTAAGGATGTGCCTTGCTCAGAGGATGTCCTCAACACAGCTCAGATAGTTGAATAAAAGGCTGATCACCTGCAGTGACAACTAATACTAGTCCCTTGGGGGACAGTCAGGACAGAGGGAGCTCCAGGGTTTCCTATACACTACTCATCCGCTACCAAGAAATAAAGTGACTTAATAAAATTTGAATGAGAAAATCCTCCAGGCTGGCAATCAGAAGAAGCTGGGTTCTAGCCCCAGCTCTGCCTCAAAGCCATGTCACCTCCCTTTTCCAGGGCCTCAGTTTCCCCTCCTAAGAAAAGGGACATGACCCCACTTTGCACATCTTTGAGGATCAGACAAGATAACGGTGGTGAAAGGGGCTTTGAGAAGTACAAAGCTCCAGCCAGACGTATAGGATGACAGATATTATTCAGGCACAAAGAGGGGTTTCTCCAGAGCCTGTTATCTCTTCTTTATTTTCTTTCAAGGAAACGGCACGGCCCAGCCCGCCTGCATTATTGTTGGCACTGTGCGCCAGGGGCTGAGGGAGGCAGAGAGGGAGAAGGAATCTTTAAGAGAGACTCTCTGGGGGACACTAATATTTTTAATAGTTTGTGGGTTATGAAGCAAATCTCTGTTCTCCGTATTATATATCTCGGCTGAGCCTGAAGAATGTTTCCAGAGTCTTTAATGAAACTGAAGCAGTTACCCAGCAGAGAGAGAGAAAGGAAGAAAGAGAAGATTTATTTGCAGAGATGTTTGCTCAGAGAGGGGAGAAAGCGGCCGGAAGCAGGGGGCCTGACTCAGCCACATTCCCAAGCCATCGAGTGCCCTGATCCTGTCCTTGGTCGCACTAGACCACCTGTCCTCACCTTTGAAGAGCATGGGCGTGCACATGGTCTCCTCTCCCCAAAGCTGGGGGTGCCTGTGCTTTCTTTCCCCTCTAATTGTCTGGAGAGGAGGGTGAACTCACCAGCAGTGGGGGGACTGGCTTTTATAGCACGTAAGAGAGCCGGCTGCAGCCCAGAGCCTCGGTGGGAGAGCGGAATTATTAATAGGTCCTACTGAGGCCTCGGGAAAAATGCAGGACTGCATGAAGTTTAAAAGGTCAGTGTGAATAACAAAAACAGACTTTCTGGGGAGTCAAAATGGATTCAAAATACACTTGGAGGAGCCTGGGGCTCCTTTGCTGTGGTGGGTGCAGCATGAGAGTCTTCGTGCGTTTGCAGGCATGCGTGCACACGTCTGGGTTCTCGAGAGATTTGTCAGCTCCCAGGGAGCTTTGCTGGAGATTTCAGTCTTGCAGGGTGTGTGCTCTGGGCAACTTTTGAGTGCCAAGAGTGGTAGCCCAGAGGCCGAGCTACTGTGTGCCAGGGCATTCACTCACCCTCTCTATAAATTGGGGAGAGTGAATTAGCTGATCCTGAGGACATTTCCAAAGCTGTGGAGGATGGAAGAACCTGGCCCCGGCACTACATGAACCTGAGTGCTAGTCCTCAGCTGGTCATGTAGCTGGTTAGGCGACTTTGGGCAAGTTGGTTCCTTCCTTTTGGCTCTGGGGTGTAGTTCTCACCCCACAGGGCTGTTGTAGGAACTAAGTGAGCAGAGTCTGGGACATGCCTGGCAAATTGAGGTGTTCAAGACACTTGGCCCCTTCCTCTCATGCCAGGCCCCCTTTTTTCAGGGACTCATCACTCATCCCTTACTTGCATTTTAGAAGATTCATTAATTTGATTAGACCAATATTTATTGTCCATCTACTATGTGCCAGGTGCTGTTCTAGGCTCTGAGATAGAGTCAAAACTCCTGCCCTCTGGAGCTCACATCTTATGATCACTGTCATCTGCCTGTCCTAGGGTCAGGTGAGCCAGATGCTAAAAGAAGAGGCTGGAGGTGGGAGCAGAGACTGGGAGCCCCAAATCTTGAGTCCAGTCAGACTGACATTTACTGTGAATGTGGAGGAGGCACCTCATCTCTCTGAACCTTGGTATCCTAATCTGTAAAATGGGGTAACAATAGCAATCATTTTTTGAAATGATTAAACGTACAACACTAGTAGGGGCTTAATAAATATTTGTTAGTAAATGAGTAAGTGCAAAAACATTTGTAAACTTTAAAGGGCTGTAATCCTTCTCCCTCTCCTTTTTATAGTCTTATGCACATATATTAAGGCTGCATGTTGATGGGTTAGTAAGGCTGTCAGAAAACTCTAGCAAGTCCCAAGAACTTCATGGTGGGGACTATTATTTGAGTACCTGATACATATTGGCCTGGTGCCTGGTGCTGGGGGCATGGAGATGAATCTGGGAGATCCCTTGCCCTTGATATATTGTGTGGTTGGGGAGATACAGCTGAAAACTAATAGTCACAAACTATTTGGGGTTATTTCCGTGGCTCACAGGGAGACACTGGTGCTCATGACAACCCAGAGAAGCAGCTAGCTCTGCTTTGAAGATCTGGGAAGATGTGGTAGCTTCTTGAAAAAAAAAATGACCCCTACCCAACTGTCAATGAGTCACTCCTATGACTAGGAGTCATAGGCTCCTAGTCTCAAAGCATTCTTTAAGACCCTCCTCCTTGTTTTACAGGGTTAGAAGTTAGGACCATGTATATTGTGTTCTTAGGGTCTACCTATGGAGAGTGGCAGAATCCACCAGGTGTGACTTCTAGCCTACTAACCCCTCAGAACTTGCATTTCAGAAAATGTGAATTTATTTAAATCCAAATGTTCGGACAAGGCAATGAATTAGCGCTGATGGTGGAATGCCAGACACTGTGGGAGGTGGTGGCAGAGAGGTTCCAAGACCGGGAATCCTGATCTGAGTGCAGATTTATCTCTTCCTGAGCCTATGTCAGCAAGGGGAAGGGCACATCACAGATGAGGAAACCTGGAGCAGGTCAAAAGCTACAGCCTGAAAAGGGGGCTAAAACTTAAAACTAAAATGGCTCTTCCGGATTGAGCAGTGGCATGTGATTGAGCTCAGGTAACAAAGACCTTAGTCAATGGTGTGGCCAGTGATTGACCACTGAGAGAAGAGTTGTCAAGTGACAGAAGATGCTGGGATGGGTGAAAGAACCTTTCCCCATGGCAGTCAAAGCAAACCAGGACCTCACCTCCTGTGGTAACATTTACCTGTACTTTAGTCTACCTTGATCATACCCTTCTGGTGACTCACATGACCCTTATTATAATAACCATGCCTCTTGGGACCCAAAAGACTTTCAGAAAATCACTTTATGTATTCCCCTAAACCAGCTTTCCCCTTCATGCCATATATTCTGCCTACAGGCAGAAGTGCAAGAAGCTGGACATCAGTGAGCCACTTGGTGGAGTAAGGGCTTCCAACATCTCTCTCCTACATAAAACCAATAACAACACTGTGAAAAAAAAAGGTCAGAGTCAACTTTTTCCAGAATTCTGGAAATTAACCAAAGACTTGTAGTAATCCAGGGAGAATTTATTCAAGAAAAACAGCTTAATTTCTGTAAGCATGGTCATTCTTTTGGCATTTCAACTTTCCTTACTCCCACCTCTCACTCCCTTGGTGGGAGCCTTGAAAACCAACACCTGTAATTACAGTGAAAACCAGCAGGCTGGCAGCCACTAGAGGTACAACACAGTATGGAGACTCCTTTGCAGCCTCACTCCTAGACAGCTGTCACTCTGTGACCTTCAGCTGATTCCCTGGAAAATCTTACTTTCAAGGCTATGTGCATTTGGCCTAACTTGGAGCTTCTTAGTGCTAACAACCTGTTCTCCAGGAGTGTTTGTTGAAAACCAATCAGAGGGAAATGTTTAAGTAGCCTGAAGCAGTAGATAATGTTTGGGGCAAACGATAGATCATTAGCTGACTATGAAATTAACTGAGCAGAGACTTTAGTGGCCACACATGACAAAGAATACACTCTTCACAACACTGGTGCAGAAAAGTCACTAAACAAACAGTAACAACAACACAGAGGAACAACATACCCTGACCTGAGAAGGAGGAAGAATTCGATTTCTCAAGTTGTCCTACTGTATGATTTTAAATACTTAGTTTTCAACGAAAACTATAAGACATGTATAGAAACAAGAAAGTATGGTCTATAAATAGGAAAAGCAAAGCAATTAATATAAAGTGTCCCAAAGGAAGTCCAGAAGTTGTACTTACTAGTAGACAAAGACTTTAAATCTTCTACTTTAAATATGTTCAAAAATTAAGGAAGTTATGCCTAAAATAGTAAAGGAAAGTAAAAGAATGGTATCTCACCAAATATAGATGATCAAAAAGACATAGAAAGTATTTTTAAAAGAACCAAAGAGACCTTTAAATATTTTATAGATGAAAAGTATAATAAGTGAAATAAGAAAATTCATTGGGTGGCTCAGTGGTAGATCTGAACAGGCAGAAGAAAGAATCTGCAAACTTGAAGATAGGTCAATTGAGAATGCGCAGTCTGAGGGACAGAAAGAAAAAAAATAAAGAATAATAAACAGAGATCTATGGGACACCATTAAGTGTATCTACATGTTCATAATGAGAGTCTCAGAAGAAGAGAAGACAGGGTAATGGACAAAGAGAATATTGAAGAAATAATAGCTGAAAACTCCCCAAATTTGATGAAATCCATTAATTTATACATCCAAGAAGGTGACTGAACTCCAAGTAGGATAAATTCAGAGATTCAAACTTAAACATATCATAATCAACCTGTTGAAAGCCAAAGATAAAGAGAGAACCTTGAAAGCAGCAAGAAATGACTCAGTACCTTTCTGAATAGGATTAATAATTGATTTTTCATCAGAAATCACAGAGGACAGAAGGCAGTTGGATGACATATTCAACTGAAAGGAAAAAGATGTCAATGAAGATTTCTATATCCAGTAACACTATCCTTTAAAAATGAAGACAACATTTTGAAGACACTCTCAGATAAACAAAAACTAAGAGAATTTGTTGTCAGCGGACCTGCTCTGTAAGAAATTCTAAAGGAAGTCCTTCAGGCTGTAATGAAAGGTCACTAGACAGTAACTCAGATCTAAATGATAAAATCAATAACAATTGTAAAGGTAACTTTATAGGTGAATATAGAAGACAGTATAAATAACTTTTTGGGTTTGTAACTCTTTTTCCTACCCATTTAGAAGGCAAGTGTATAAGGAAACCAATAACTAGATCTGTGCCGATGGGCTTTCTGATACCTAAGGATGTAATTTGTAAGACAACCACACAAAAAAAGGGGAAGGAGGAAAGGAGCATTAGAGGAACAAAGTTTTATATATCACTGTAACTAAAATAATATTAATCCGAAGTAGACTGTTATAAATTGAGATATTAATTGCAATCCCCAGGGAAAGCACTAAGAAAATAACTGCAAATGCAAGTAGTCCTAGACTTGGATTCACACAGCAGGGCTGCCATTTCACTGTCAGACAACCTTGGGCAAGCTGCCTGCAATTTTTAAGTCTTAGTTTCCTCACCAGATAAATGGCAATAATTAATTCACAGGCTGATCCATCTCCCAAGAAGGGAATAAATGTGCTGTGCACGTTGAAGGGAGGACAGGGATCCCGTCCACTGGACGGTGGCAGGCCACACTGGTAGCCTGGCTGTGAATCCTGCCTTCTTAGGTGTGTGACATTGGGCAAGTTACTCAGCTTCTCAGAGCCTCACTCTCTTCTGCTGTACAACGGCAAAACAACAGCCCACATGGAATTAAATGGGTCTGTGGGCTTTTTCTTATTTGGCAAAGTGTATATAGTTGGTATCCAATACATGTCAGTGATTATTCTTAACTCTGAGCAACCCAAGCCCAGGGATGACCACTTAACCATCTCTGGTCCCCAGAGCCTGGCACAGAGCAGCTACCCAGCAGATGGAGTGTTCATTAAACCAAACTAAAATCTGCTATCCTTTTAGTCATCCAGATGAAGCTTAACATCCTGTGAAAGTTCACACCACAGGGGAGAGGCCTGGGGCTCAGGAGGCCAGGACTGGAGTTAGGAGAAAAAAGTCATTGGTGGGATCCATCTCTGTCCCTTGCTGGGCCTGGGATTCCCCAGTTCCCAGCCAGGACCAGCAGCACAGTGGGTGAACTCCTTAGAAGCAAATGTCATAACCTCAGCACCAAGAGGGGAAAGGTTAGCGTTTTTCCCACATTAGGATATCTTGCTAAGAATGAGATCCTGGCCTTGAAAGATATTTGGGGTTCAAAGGTGGCCAGGCCTGCTTCAAGTCTCTTAAAGGGACCACACATCCTCCCTCGGCCCTGTACCACCCTTTTCTCCTTCATAGCCCACCTTACTGACAGTCCCCACTTCTCACCTCCCTCTTCCACCATGCCACTCTGTCTTCCCATTATGGCTCTGGCCAAAGTCTCCAAGAGCCTCTTCATGAATGAAGAGCACCCAGCACCTAGCTGACTATATCACCTGTGCCATCAGGGCTTGCAGGGCCAGGAGAAAGGCTACGTGGATTTCCACGGATGCATCTTCCATGGCCTGGGTCCTGCTAAAAGGTCTGAGAGTGATGTGCTAAAAATAATCCCAGAGGGCAATTATTGCCCAAGGCTTGCACTATGGGCAATGAGCAGGAAGCAGGAATCCTGCTGCTCACTATGAATGAGGTCTTTTCTAGGCTCTGTCCAGGGGTTCTCCATTTAGTTTGCCCTGTGCCCTATAAGGCGGATACAATTATGACCCCAACTTCCAACCATGAGGAAACTGAGGCACAGAGTAGTTAGATGATATGCTCACGTCACAAAGTGAGGGGGTGAGCCTGGGACTGGCATTCAAGCAGCCTAAGGGCAAGGTCACACTCTTTACTGGAACCCACTTAGCCTCTTAAGGTAGGACATCCACATGTCCGAGCAGGCCAGGGAGGGCAGCAGGACCCCTGCCTTTGCTTAAATTAGGGCTAATTTTGGAACTTGGGGTTGGATTTCAAGGGAAAAAAATCAGCTTTAATGAAAGCAGCACCAGGAGAAAGCAGAGTGAGAGGCAGAGGGGGTGCAATTTGTTTGCAGCCAGACTTGGCCATAGTCCTCCCTTCCCATCCTGCTTCCCCCCAGGGGGACTGGTTTCCCTTGTCAGGCATCCATGGCAGGGTTCTGAGACAGGCTAATCTCTCTAGAAGTCATTCTCCCAGGGACCTGGAGATGTCCTAGCAAGAAAGAATGAAAGTTGCCCTGCTTGGATGATGGGCACGTGTAGGAAAGGCTGAGGCCTCTGAGAGCCTCACCCAGCATTGGGATGGACTCTCCAAGAAGGGGGTGAACACTCATCTCTGGAGGGAGTCAACGGAGTCTGCAGCTGTAGGTCACAAGGTTGCAGGTTACCCTGGGGTTCCTGCTGGCTATCTGAGTCTCTGAGTTGGCCTGAAGCTCACTGAGTGTCCTTGGGCTTTTCACTCACCTCTTAAATCTCCTGTTTCCTATTCAGCAACACAGGGTGTATAATGATCCTTTCTGGGGTTGGTTACTGCTGACAGGCTCAGATATTCACTGCCAAGTCACCTCCTGGGGAAGACTGAATCCCTTTGGGGATACTTTTAAAGAGATGCAGTGTAAGCCACAGACAACGAGCGCTGCTGCCACCCCACAACTCGCAGACGGACTCAGGACCAGAGGACAAGGTACTGAAGGCCATGCAGCAGCTTCAGCATGTTGGAGCTTGAGTAAGTGTGGGCAAGGAGGTGGAGGAATGAGTGGTTCAGTCAGGGTCAAGACCGACCCCCTATTACTCTCAAAAGGAAACAAGGGTGTCTGTTTCAAACCAGAGGCTAAAGCTAGAAGTGCATGCAGCCTGCTGCCTGGGGCAGGTCTGTCAGCCCGGATACTCTGATAGCCTCATGTGGGAAGAAGATGGCTGGGCATGGAGACTGGCAGCCCTGCCTCACCCTCTGCCTAGCAGAGGCCACCTCGGCTTCAGCCCCATAGAACAGTCTGGAAATATCCACTCTCAAGACTGTGTGGGGGTTAAGTGAGATCACAGATGCAAAGTACTCTGATGATAGGACATGCTACACAACTTAATAGGTGTTACCTGAGAGGCCACAACGCTGCCACAGAGTCTGTTCCAAAAGATGAGCCCACTGCGTAAAGAAGAGGACTCTGCCAGACACAGCTGGCAGGGGACATGTGGGATCAGCTTTACTCTGAACATTCCTCCCTTCAAGTGCCAGAAGCCTGGCCTCTCCTTTACCCCTGCCCTTGATCACCACCACACGCGGGTGTACACACATGCACTCAGGTATACACACACTCCCATGCATGCATGCACACATATGCCCTCATACATGCTCATACATGACTGCATGCTCACACTCACATGCAGTCACACCCACAGTGCACACATATACACATGCACATACTCACTCACACCTAACTAGTCTCCCAGGCAGGTTGAACCTGACTCTTAAAAGTCTCCAGACACCATAGCTTTCTCTTTCCTAAGCTAACACTGCCTGCCTCTGGACTTCAACTTCCTCCACCTAGACTAGTCTCCCTGCATGCCCGTAACCCATGCTCCAACCTGCAGCCAGGGGGAATTTTATGAAATTGAAGTCACATCTCTGAGGGGAAATGAAGAGAGAGAGAACTAAGGACGTTTAGACCTGACAGCTCTAAAACAGGCCTGGCTCCTGAGTGAAGCGCTTGGCGACTCTGGGTTATACTGATGGTGTCCCCCCACCCCCACACCGCCCCATTACTACAACTGCCAGCAACAGACAACTTACTGAGCAGAGTCAAAGGGCCATGTGCTTAACATCTGTTGCACTACTGAATCTCTCCGAGGCTCTGCACAGCTGGAAGCGAGCCCCTGTCTACCTGGTAGAAGTAAGGTGAGGAGGATAAGCCGCATGTGGGCACTGTAGAGCAGAGTCTGGCACTCTACCAATGGCTGAGCTTGTTGCTGTCACTGCTGTCACCCTTGCTGTAAATTGGGTTGGTGTGGGCACCCCCTGTGAACTGGGAGCTCCTGGAGGAGTTTACCTCCTCAGGTTCAGTTTTGGGCCCTGGGGTGCAGCTCAGGACCTGATCAGAGTCCAGGTTTGCTGAGAGAACAATCTGATGGTCTTTCTGAGTCTCTATTATTAGCTCATAAGAACTTAAAGGGGCAGAAAGAGACCAGAGTGCAGGGTTGGCAAGTCCACTTCATAGATGGTCAAAGTAAGAGGCTTAGATACACTTTAGGACCAGGGTGTGCTTTCCACAGCAGTGTATGCCGATAGGGAGGGCTGTTTGGTTTTCTATATGTGGGTGCTATAACGCTGGGGATGAGGAAGATAGGCATGCCCACTCCAGGGATGCCCTTTCATTCAATCAGCATTTGAATGGCACCTACCATGCACTGAGTCCTTTCACGTACATGGTCTCAATTAGTCCTCAAGACATCCTCTCCATTTTCAGAAGTAGAGATAGACTCTGGGAGTTTAGTAACATGTTCAAGGTCAGACAGCTTGTAAGTGGCAGAGCCATCATTCAAACCCAGGTCCCGAGTCTAACATTCATTCTTTTCTCTGCTCAGACAGACCCTAGAGGCCCAGTACCCTGGCCCTCCCTGAAGCAAGGCAAAGTCTAAAGCAGGCCCCAGACTTGGTCCCCAGCATTGCCCAGACCACTCATGTTTGAAACAGAATTTGGCAGACCCACTGGGATTAATTAATTACAGGCCTATCTTCAGGGTGGCCCCGTCGGCTATCGCGGCGGCTGCATACCTGTTGATTGCATAATCCATAAATACATTTGACATCTTTAATTGGAATCAGGCCCCCAACCTGCCCACAGTTGAGTTACGAGCTCCAAACTCCCTGTTGGCAGCCCTGAGCTTCTGCCTGAATCGGGGCCCGGGGAGGAGGAATCAACTTGGGGCCTGATGACATTTCTCCAGGATTACAAAGCAGAGAGAGAGAAAAAAATCATTGCTCCACTCTAAGGATGGGGCTCTTCCTCAAGCGCTGTGGCTGTGGATCACTTCCCTATCCCATCTCCCCCAATCCAGAACGCCTTTGGGCTGCTGCACCATGTGACAGCAAAACAATCATATGGGGTTTGACAGATGAGCTTTTGGGGACCTCTGCTCCTCTCACAGAAGTCTGACTTTTACCCATCTCCACTGCCAAGGTAGGTCCAGCCCCTGCCCAGTCCAACACACACAAACCAGATGCCACAGCAACAAGGCAAGATGCCCTGCTTGCCCGATCACTGCAGGGACATCCAGGCCAGCATCTGAATCCTGGAACTGTCACCTACTTGGTTTGTACTTTGCATAAGTCACACAGCCCATCTTGTCTCCATGCACTCATTCAGCCCCTCACCTGCTCAGCATCACTGAAGGCAGATCATTTGCCAGGCTCTCTGTGAGGTTCTGGCTGCAGGGATGGAGGGGAGTTGTAGCTACTGAGGAGTTCCCTGTCCAGCAGCGCATAGCCCAGAGGCAAAGTGTGGACACAGAGGCTGAGGGAGGCAAAGGCCAGGGGGCAATTATCTAGGCTTGGGGAGGGACAAGGCAGAGGGAAAGGGGGTCCCCCAGAGCCACGGACCTGAGCTGAGCCAGCCTTCCTGGACAGATCCTGCAGAGCCTACCCCCCTCCCCGACCCTCTCCTCTGCCTTGTTTGATAGCACAGAGGGTTGTTGTGAAAATTTACACAAGAAGTCTGTAGAAAGTGCTGGTACAATGTAGCTCTTTGATATTAGGTTCTCTTTCCAAGCTTTTCCTTTCTAGACTCATGTGGAAAATTACAATATTGGTAGGGCATGTTGGGATAAGAGACAGGTGCTCTGATTGCCCCTGACTTTGGGCAACCATCCCTAGGGCTCAGGGGATCATAGTTTGACCCACCTGTTGAGAAACTCCACCTCAGGGCACTCCACCCACACCCCAGCTGTCTCTAAAAGCCGACTGCTCTCCCCAGATCTCTCAACCTCTTGTCTTGCTTTTCTGACTCTGCCTGGTCCCCCACTGGGGCTGTGACTGCCCAGATGGAGGGGACTTGTTCTACACACATCTTCCCTTCCTCTCCCTTAGCACCAGTCCTTATGGCTTCCAGGTGACCCAGTTTAGAAAACCAAGTTCCAGGAAGGAAAAGGTGTGTCCTGACATAGGACACATTGGCAGCCAGCTTGGCCAAACGCTTGCTGTGGACCCTGGGCAAGTGGTTCATGTCTCTGAGTTTCACTTTCCTCCTCTTCACTGGTACTAAGTGGTTAACTGTGATTCATTCATATGAATGCGTCTACTTCATTCAGAATTGTTGTAGATTCTGGGGAAAAGGCAGCAAGCAAATCAAACTCTCCAACATGTTGCAATTACATTCTAGTGGAAGAGACAGGACTTAACAAACAAGTAAATATATTGTGTCCTGGGGGGTGATAAACACTGGAAGAGACATAAGGCTGGGTAAGGAAGATTGGAGAGTACTATTTTATTCAGTGAGGTCAGGGAAGGCTTCACCAAAAAGGGGACATTTGAGCATAGATCTGAAGGGGGTGTGAGAGCAGCCATGGAGGCTATTGAAGACCAAGCTAGACAGAGGATATCTTCAACATGAGGGAAGAGCATGGCTGGCATGTCTGAGGAACAGCAAGGAGGCCAGTGGGGTTGAAGCCCAGGTCAAGGGGTGGGCGGAGGAAAGGACGTTAGGTGAGATCATGGTAGTAACAGGGTAGGGGTGGGGTGGGGTGACCACCATGAAGGACCTTAGGTCATCATGAGGATATTGGCTTTTCCTCAGTGTGTTGGGGGAGCCATTGGAGGGCTTTAAGCCAGGCACGGTGACAAGTATTTTAGAAGCTAATCCTAACTACTGTGTGGAAAGTGGAAGGCAAGGGGATAAGGGGGAAGGCAAGGGCTAAGGGAGAAAGCAGGGGCCCGGGAGAGAGGTTACCTCAGTAATGGGCTGGGAAATGGGGTGGACTTTGGGTCAGAGAGATAGAGGGGAGCTGGTGAACCGTGGATGTCCAGCTGTTGGGTCCAGCATGATGTACAGTCCACAGGAACTGGAACTGGACATAGATAGGAATGAAAAAGAAGAGTTGAGAATAAGGCCAGGTATTTGGGCCTGAGCACCTGTTGGAATGGACGCCCCATTTCCTGAGATGGGGAGCAGGTTTGGGGGGGTAGCAGGAAGCTCAGAGTCTGGTTTGGGGTGTGGTAATTTTGAGGCATCTGCTGGAAAACCAGAGAGACATCAGGGGACAACTGGACATTGGAGTTTGGGATTTAGGAGAGAAATCCAGGATGGAATAGGCATTTGGGAAATTAATTTAAAAATGAGTTATGAAGAAGAAGAAGTTTGTTGATGGAAAACCAGAGCTCTCCACGTTTAGAAGTCAGGGACATGAGGAGAAGCCCATGGGGACACTGCAAAGGAGTAGCCAGTCAGGCAAGGGGAGAAGAGGGGAGGTGGCCCAAAATTCAAGTAAAAATTGTTTTAAGAAGAAAAAACTATCAAGAGAGTCAAAGGCTGCTGCTGATTAGATGCCCTTGCAGGAAAAGACAGATGAGATGTGTGTGGAACCTGAAAAGCAGAGGGAACCAAACACAAGGTCATTAACCTCCCTCTCCAGAGATGCCACCTCAGATTGGGTCTTTTTGGAAGTGGAAGGGCCGGGGTGGCTGAATCTCTTTAGATGGGATCCCAGCCCGAGGGCTGTAGCTTGTGGAAGAAAGCCCCAACAGAGGCCCACGTTAGCCCTAACTCCTGGAATGTCTTTGAACCCCACAAGGAAAAGTGGGAGCTTGGAAGCAGGTAATTTCAGCCAAGTGCACAGTGTTTGCTTAGAGTTTGGGTGCAGCAACCAGTTAATTACTCAAGTAAATCATGTCGCTGTCCCCTGTAGCCGCAGTGCAATAACACCATGCTGACCACACTTTTAAGGTGATATAAGCCTCTGAGTGCAAGCTAAGAGGTTTTATAGGCCACCCTTTGAAAGAGCCTCTTTCTCCCAGAGCCCACAGGAGTTGTGTGTGCCTGCAGTCGCTCAGTGGTGGGCCTGGAGGGTGGCTGTTGGGGGTCACCTTCTCAGACAAGGCCCATATGACTTGGGGCCAGTCCAGGGCTGGCTGGCAGCCCAGCAGGAAGTGGGAGAAGTCCATCTTTTGTGTCTTCAGCTCATGTCATTGTGACGTCGTTTCTCTCATTGCTCAGACACTGCCCAACTCAAATCCACAGCAGTTCACCAAACAGCTTGGCTTGGTCCTGTGCTGGGAGCTTAGAACCCAGATTTGTCAAAGTGCTGCCCTCAAGGCAGATGTAAGAAATGGGCAGGCACTCTGCTCCTGGAGTAAAGCAGCGTGAACTAAGTGCTTCACAAGAGGCAAAAGCATAATGCAATGTGAGCACCAAGGAAGGATGATGGATTCTGAAACATCTGTTCCTACAAGACCTACAAGGATAATATTTCAACAGACAGGATTCAGGGATGAGGAAATTCCAGGCAGCGAAAGCAGCATGAGCAAAGGCCCAGGGACTTGTTGCATCCACAGTTGGGTACTGGCAGAAGCTTGGACTCCTTGACTCAGACACTAGGAATCAGGCTCTCAGGTTGCTGGGATCCTAGAATGCAAGAATTTTGGCTCAGTGAGCAACGCAGAGCTGCACCTGGTTAGCCCTCTCCACCCAGGGCAGGAGATCCTTCCACCAGTCACCAACAGGTAACACCTTCTAAGATGGGTGGAGACATGGGTAAGGCATCTGCTCAGCATCTCTGTCCCCATCCATCAGTCTTCAGACACTGAGCAGGTGTGCACTGTGACTAGCTTTGTTCACTGTGTTCCAACGCTTCTGTCCGTCCCTTTTCCCCAAGAGCGAAGCTCCCTTTCCCAGCAGGGCTGGTGTTTCTGCTGCAGATCAGGGACAGGGCTGGGCCATTGGTGTGCTTGTGAGTAATAACAGTCTAGGATCTTGCTCAGGAGGCTAGGCTCTGGCCTAACCCTGCCCTAACATATTTTACCTCCCTAAGCACCCGTTTCCTCTTCTTTAATATTGGTATAATAACAATAGTGAGCAATTATTTTGCTCTTGGTCTGGAACTGGGTTAAGAACTTTACAGGTATGATGTCTGCTAAATAATCTAGGATACAGGCACTGTTATTCTTCTCTTTCATATTGGGAGGCCAAGGCACAGAGAGGTAAGTTAACTTGCCTATGGTCAACCAGCTAGTGAATGGTGGAGCTGGGGTATGAGCCAAGAAGTCTACTCCTACTCCAGAGCCTACTATTAATGACAATGATATTATTAATAATAATAAACAACTATATTTTTCTAGGAGACTGTGGAGCAAATTCATTGTATCAATGGGTGTTTAAAGTCTGTCTTTAGGGGCTTTGGATATTAAGTATATGAGTATATAGCCTGAGGCACTGTGGCTGCTGAGAAATAGTTATTTTTTTGTAGCATGGAATATATTTTTATAATCTAAGTAATTTCCTTTTAATGTGTCTAGTCCTCATTAAAAACTGTGGGCTTCTTCTGGGAAATGAACACGTTTTATTCAACTTGAAATCCCCAAAATAATGCCTGGCACACAGTAGGTGCTTAGTGGATGCTTGCCAATTGAACTGAGCTTTCTCCAAGACTCACACAGTGGGCCTCCATCTCCAGGGCTGATCTGCAGGCTGGGCATGTCAAGAGGTGGAGGCAGTAAATCTGTCCTTAGGCATTGAATCTGTCCTTAGGCATTTGCAAAGGAGGTCCAGGTGAATGGCCAGCATATGAACATCCCATGTCTGACTCTATGGCAATATTTTAACATCTTCTGTGCAAAGACTCCTAAAGCTCTCAATGCAGAAGCTTTGCAGGGAAAAAAGAACCAATATATAGCTAAGATGTGGTTATTATTCAGCATGCTTCCCCTTCCAGTTAATTAGAAAACTTTATTACAGGAAAGTCAAAGTGGCTTTTCTTTCCAAGGGAAACGTACCAACTTCTGAGAAGTGGGAACGAGGAATGCCAAGAGCTGCTCCATCATCATTTCCATCCCACTCTTTCGGGGTCTGCTGATGCCTGCCCAACTGGCCATCCAGTTGAGCTCACCTGTGAAATGGCTTGGCTTGTACCTGGGCTGTGAGAAGAAGCTGACCTGATAGAAATGATGAGTGTCCCTCTTGAAATTAGAAGGCCTGAGTTTTGATCCCTTAGCTCCAATTTACTGCATGACCACAGCAGGAGATGCAATGGTTCTGGGCTTGGTTTTCTCACCTGTTGAAAGGACTGATAACTGCCTTTATCTCTGAGGCACCTCTGAGGTTGGGTGAGACAGTGAGGCACATGAAATAGGGATCTCAGGGACACCAGTACATCTCATCAATTCAGGGAACGAAAGAAAGTAAAAACCCTGTAGGGGCTCATTATGTCCTACAGACCAAGTCTCTGTGGGCTCCCTGGGTTTTCTGTAGTTTAAATGTACCTGCATTGAGCTGGTACAGAGACAATGGGTAACCATATGGGGCTGCAACGCCTGCCTAGACCAGGAGTGATTCACATCCTGTAAGACATTCTGACTTAACATAATGCAGGCCAGGTTAGGTTAAAGCATACACACTCACTCAAAAATGAGGGCTGGCTGCCCTCTGACCTTTGGTTCAATAGCTACCTCCCCAGGCAGTGATCTCAGGGAGATAGGAGTGTCCACATCAAAGGACAGTGAAGGGGCAGATTTATGGGTGTGCAAGGGCTCCTCCCAGGTGTTTCTGCTCCAGTCCTTTCCCCACTGGAGCATCTGGAGATGAGGCATTGGCCTTGGGAACACAGAAAGAAAAGGGCTTTTGCTGAAGCTGGCGCCTTTCCTGGAGTCTCACTGGGGACCATGAGGCGGTCCTGCCCTCCAGGAAGCTGGGCCCACTGCTAAGACTCCAGCTGGGGTCGAAAGTAGCATCACTTCAACTGACAAAGTCTGCAATGGGTCCTTCCTGGCCAGGTGAAATGACTCCTCCTACATGGTGCTCTTTGCAAGCACCTTCCCCATGAAGGCTTCCCTGGTTCCCTCAGAAAGGACTAGTCACCTCTGTGTTTTCAAAATATCTTTCACAGATCTCTTGGAGGGAGGGCCCATATTTAACTCATCCTGCAATGCCTAGCACAGTGCCTGACACAGGGTAGTTATACGTGAAATTATTGTGGCGTTGCCATGAGGGCACTTGCTCTTTGCATTATTATGTAGATGGATCTAAATAGTGTCCTCTCACTAGAAAGATGGGACAACTAAGGCCCAGACTTGCCCGAGGTGGCTGCTGGAAGTCAGCAGCCCATGCAGGACAGAGCTGAGGCCCCCCCTCCCCCGCCCCATCCACTGCAGCACTGGGTGGCTCTTGCATGCTGATCTGGGCTTGAGAAGAAAGTTCTCCCTCCTTGTCCTGCCTTAATCCACCAACTAGGTTGCACAGTGCTCAGCAAGGAGGGGGAAATAGCCACATTACAAAATCATACGAAAGAAATTATGGATGGAAAAATCATTACCTTATAAATCGGCCAAGCTGTTCAGAACTTGTAGGAAACAGGGCATATAAAATTCATATGGCACGTTGGGACTTTGATAGCGCCTCATTATAGCTCTCAGACTCCAGTGAAAAATGTCCTCACCCAGAGAGGGCTAATTTTCCTTTATTAATGACATGGGGCGGGGCCGATGTCATAAATTCCAGCTACCTGAGTGCCCTGGAGCTTGGGATAAACTGTTTTGAGTGACATATCTCTCAAGGCTGCACTGTCCCTATTTTCCACCAACTGCTGTACCCAAAGGAAGCAAGACAGGGGAATATGACCAAACCCTGGCCCAGGTCCTCAGCCTCCACACCATAAAAACACAATTTGGGAAGGGGAGGAGGCTCTGTTCTCTGATGAGGGCCTGACCTGAAATATTTAATGAATTGACCCTTAATGGGAGATGGAGTGCTGAGGATAAAGGGAATCACATATTGTCCCAAATTTTAGGTGTAATTCCTATAGTGGGAGCGGTGTACACTATGTGGCCCACACTCCTCAGCTGGTCTGTGACCAGCATCAGGGCTCAGGCTATATCCAAGTGGGCAAGACTGGATAATGGTCACAGGCCCCTAGAGGATCCCAGAATACAGAGTCGCAGTCGTAATGTCAGAGAACAGTCAGGCTCAACTGGCTCTGGAAAGTGAACTTGGCTCCTGGCCTGTGGCTTGCCTTTGTTATAGCTGCCGTCGGCACCCAGAGTTAGACAACTTAAGAGGTCTTCTGGGTTAAATTCTCTTCTTGCCCATGATACCAATGAGAAAACTGAGGATCCACAAATATTTCTCGAATGCCAGCATAGTGACCTGAAGGGGCAGGGAAAGTGAAAGCCATCTGACCCCACCGGAGTGATTTCTCACCTGCCCATACTTCCTCTGCAGCAAAGAATGATGGGCATGATACCAGTCACAGATAGGCCTGCTGTCCCAGCTCCTGGCACTTCTGGACCACACGCTCCTAAGAGTAAAGGAAATGAGGGAGTTTGTCTGTCTTCCCAGATAATTACATGTCTGAAAACATTGCCCTTATGGCCACAGCTTCTTGAAATGTCCAAGCTGTCTTTGTCCCTTTGAGTGCACAATTAGCAACCCTTCTCACCTGTGTGTGTGGCCATTACAGGTATTGTGCATGTTGCCTAATCAGCTGGGTGGTTGTGCCCTCTATCACCTAACTCCATATGTTAAAACTCTAATCCTAGTTCCTTAGATATAACTGTATTTGGAGACAGGGCCTTTAAAGGAGTAGATAAATTAAAATGAGGCATTTAGGGTGAGCCCTAATCCAGCCTAACTGTTGTCTTCATAGGAAGAGGAGTTTAGGAGAGGCACCACATGCACAGGCAGAGAGAGATGGCTGTGGACCGAGACAGCAAGAGGGCGGCTGTTTGCAAGCTGTGGAGAGAAGCCTCAGAGGAAGCCAACCCTGCTGGCACTCTGACCCCCAGGACCATGCACAAATGTCTGTTGTTGGAGCCCCCAGTCTGTGAAATTTGTTAGGGCAGCCTGAGCTAAGGTAGTGGTTTACCCAAGATTTATAAGATGATACTTGAACCCAGGTCTTCTGACTTCCAGTTTTGATTCTTCCCTGCTGACAAGTGGGCACCTGTCACAGCCTCAGATAGCTGGACTGTACATTCAGAGGTGACAAAAGTTGCATTCCAATACCTGGCACCAGGCCCAGCAGGCAGCGGGGGTTTTGTGAGTCTTTGTTGTTTTGTTGAACCATGTCTGAGCTTATGAGGTTGGTTTGCTGGGTCAGGGGATGGGTGGGGGAGGGGAGGGAGGACAGGGCATGCCTGCCCCTCTGCAAGGCAAACTTGGTCCCTAATTGGGGCCTTTGCCTTTGTGACAGCTGAGGTCAGCACCGGGGGTTACACAACTGCCTTCTTACTCTGTCCCCACCCTCTGCAGCCAAAATCGGAATCCCCTGATGGGATATTTGGCACAACTTGGGGTTTCACAGGCCTGTTTCTTCCAGAAGAAGCTGCAGACCCAGCCAGCGCTGGCCCACAGGCTCACAGGAGAATTGCAAAACCAAGGCGTTCACCCCAGATCAAATTCCCCTGCCTTGGGTCTTTGAGCTACTTGTTTATACAGAAGAAAATCTATTTCCCACCCTCAGCAAGGAGGTGGCTGGACACAGACAATTGTGTCATTGGGGCACAGTGTAGGAAGTGTGGCTTGCAAGGGTCTCTTCTACCAGTTGCAAGTCCCCAGAGGATCCTGCAGACTTTTCCCAGGAGCTGGCTCAGCGCCCTCAGCCAGGGGAGGGACAGAAGTCTGCACACAGGCTCAGGGACACAGATGACGGCCATGAAGGCCTTTCTCACAGTCGGAGCTGCCTCCTGATGGAGTAGGCTGCCCCCGGCAGTGCTGATCTCACGGGCAGGGGTGGTGTATAAGCTGCTGCTGGGAGCTGAGGACAGGACCTAAACATCTTATGCAAAGTTGGTCAAAATGACCCAAAGGCCTCTTCCAGCACTAGAAAGGTAGGAGTTTAGAGTCCAGATTCATCACTTCACTGAGCATTTATTCAGTACTTATGAGCCCTGCGTTCTGATGAATGAGACTCTGCCCAAAGGAGCTGGTGGGGAGAGAGGGAAAGGACAGTTTCAGTCCAGAATCACCTATGCAGTGACAGACGGTACCTCTGGATGTATCTGTGGCAGACACTGTCCATGTGCCCCCCAAACACCCTCCCTTAAACACTCCTGGCCAATTTTCAATGGTCAGCATCTGCATTTCTTTGCCCGAGGCCTTCTCTGACCACCAGGTCCCCCTGTGCCTGAGTAGGCCAGTGATGAGGAATGAATGCTGCCCTCTGGACCAGCGACAGACAGGAACTGGAGCATCAAAACCTTGGCTCCCTGCCTCACGGGTGGACAATTGTGAGGTGAGGGCTGTCCATCATTTCCAGGTATCCCAGCAGACTGAGCTCCCTCTGCTGAGCTTGCTTCTACCACCCACTGAGTTCAAGTCTCCTGAAACTGTTTGTATTCAAATTCTTCACTGAGGGTTTGCTTCTAGGGGTACACAATCGAAGGCAAATGGAACTATACTGATCTCACATAAAGAGGGGTGGGAGGTTGTGGCCAGGGTACACACCCAGAACAGATCCTTGAGCTCTTCTCAGAGGGGGAGGGAGTTCCCAGGTGGACAAGAGCAACAGCAGAGACGACAGTACATGGAGGACAGAAACAGCCTAGCCATTGTGGAAGACAGGAGGGGAAACTGAGGCTGGGTCAGTGTGGCCTCCTCACTCAGCCTAGCGAAGGCTGCACATCACCCAGAGGCCCATCCTTCTGACCTCCCAAGGGCCCTCCTTCCTTCTCTCTGCCTCTGGTCACACACACACTCCTGGCCCACAACTACCTGGATCTCAGCCTAGCTTCTCTTTCCTCTCCTCCAGGAAGTCTACCTGGACTATTTCCTCATCCCCCACTCTCACTTTGTCCCTCTTCTGCTGTATCCCTCTATATCCTGTGGGTACACCACATGGAGGCTGCAGAGCTGAGATGCCACCACAGGTCTCTCAGACTCCTCAGGCTAAGCTGCTTCCCGACACCTCTGTGCCCCAGTGCCTGAGCTGGGAATTGGCTCAGATCAGGAGGTAGTGAGTGTTGGTTGACTGACTAAGTGAGGAACTGCAGCGGGGAAGGAGGGAATATAAAAACCCTGCAGTTTGACTCCGATCCCTCTCAGTCTCCTCTTGCTCGTTCCACAGCCCCTGTATGGATATTCTGATAGGGGAAAAGAGAAGGGGTCTGAGTTCTGAGGACTGACTGGTGGAAAGATCCCATTCTCTCTGTCTCAGGCTGCCTTGAGTTCTTATTTACTCTCCTTCTTCCTACCTCACACTTTACCACCCATCCCAGTCCTCAAGAACTGAAGTAGCTTGTCAGCACCTAAACTGTAATTAATAATAAATCCTTAGAATGGGAGCCTAGACTCCTAAATATTGAGGCCTCTTGGGGTGATAACCATGTCTGTCAGCCTAAGCTGATTCACAGGAATGTATCTGGGACTGCAGAGCATGTGCAGAGTTTAGTTACAGAGTAGGGCATGGGGGTGGGGAAGGAAGGGAGAGGAACAGATGGAAGAGAGAGATGAGAGAGGGAGAGAAAGACATGCTGAATTACTAAGTACTAGACAAGAACAAATCAGTCCATCTGCATCCCTTTCTTGAATCTTTCCATTGACCTTACAAGGCAGGAACTATTAGAATTAGCATTTTATTGATAAGGAAGCTGAGGCTCAGAGAAGTTGAGTGAATATCCCAAGATAACACAACTAATATGTGACAGAGTTGGGATTTGAACCCAGGCCCTGTGACTCTACAATCTGTGCTCTTAATCAACATGATTAACATACTAGGTCCTTGAAATGACAAAGGAGAAGCCAGAAGGCAGCACAAGCCAAAGCAGGGGAAGCTGTCAAGAGCCACATTAGAACTCTGCATTAAAGGCTAAGCTGGGGAAGCAAAACAGAAAGACAGACACTGTCCAAAATACACCCAAATCTGAACACCACAAGCCACAATGTGGCCCCTGGAGAGGCTGGGCTCCAAAGAAATGCTGAGACAGATGAGGGAGGGACAGGCTCAGGGCAGAGCTGCCTGGGGAGGCTTGAGAGGCTCCCTGCCCCAAGGAGCTCCTCTCATGCTTCTCTTAAGGATTCTAAGGCTGTCTTTGTTGCTGTCAGATACTAGAAATTCCAAGCCAAAGTCATCTAACCAACCATGAACAGAATTGAGTTTCCATCTCTCCTCACCTTCCGGCCCAGTACGGGATTCATTTTCATGATCCCTTTTGAATGGTGCAAGCTAGAGAGAGCCAAAAAAAAAAAAAAAAAAAAAAAAAAAAAAAAGTCCCAGGTGGTCATGCAGCGCCAAGAATCTGAGCTTCCTTGCAGTCCACCAGGGCCACCACTGCCGGATAGGTCTGGCCAGAACTCTCCGGGAACCAGTAAACTCTCCAACCACGCCTTGATTGGCCTTAGCTCCTGCTGAGCTGATCCGTTTCTGCTAATCCAGCACCGCCGGTTCCAGGCACTTGTACATGATCTCACTTAATCTTGGAGGAGGAGGTGGTGCTATTGTTATCTCCACTCTGCAGATGAGGAGATGGGCTGGGTGATTTGTCTAACTTCACTTTCCCAAGGGTCTTTGACTCAAAAGCTCTTAACAGCCATAATATCTGGTCCAAAACTGAATGGCTCAAAGTGTATTTTTCTTGGCCATCTCTAAAATGGAGGTGATGGGGACTAACACACTCTGTGACAGCCAGATTATTCTCAGAGGGTTAAGAGTTTCACTTCCATGGCTTCTCAAAAGCAGCCAGAACCTGGTGGAGCAGGTAAAGGGGGGAGGGTGGGGAAACCCCTCATAGGTCCTGGAAACAGGCCTAGTGGAGAAAAGCCTTTTCTAATGAATGCTGGCTGAGCAAAGCAGCCCCTGTGCAAACACCCTGAACAGGGAGCTTGGTTGGTGCTGGGCCCCAGGGCCACTCACTGGGGAGTAGTCAGGCCGGGAAATCTCAAGCTCTGGGGGATAAGCAAACAAATTCCTGTGGAGTCCACATTCCTTGGCCTGCAGCCTAGGGCCCGGCACCACCAATGTGCTCTGGCATTGTCTGGTGGTGGCCTGGTTTGGGCAAAGGGGCAGGATCAATATTTGCTGGTACATATTGGGTCCCACCTCCAGCAGCATCTGTGTTTGGACAACCCTGCCTCCTACTGCCCAGCATCTCTTTGGACTTGGGGGCCCAGAGTTGGGGATAACTTGTGGGATTTCCTGTAGTGCCTGACCTCTAACCTGTGACATATTTCAGAACTAGGATCTCAATGCAAAGAAGGATCTCAGGGAGCCTAGTTCAGGGCCTGCTTGTAGTCCAGTAAGTTAATATGGGTTACTCTGAGAGTCATCCTTGATGGCTCTTCTCTCCTTCCCAATCCCACTGTGTCCATTATCCATTCATCACCCATCTATCTATCCTTCCGATATTTATTAAGTTCTAAATAGCTTTGAAAGTTTGTTTCTTTTCAACTGTCACTGGCCCTGCCCAAGGCCAAGGTCCTCTTGCCTGGATAACTGTAACTTCCTCCTATCTAGCTCCATGCTCCCACCTCTAGCCCTGCAGATTGTTCTCCGGGCTGCAGCCAGAGTGGACTTTTTAAACCACTGATGATCATGTCTCTTCTTGAATAAATCTTGCAATGGCTCCTATACCTGTAGGACTGAACCCAGCTACTCAGATGTCTTGCAGAGACCTTAATGATTTCACTACTGTTTCCTGCCCCCCCACCCTCTGGCCTCATTCTGGCCTCCCCTCCACAGTATTATGATATAATGGTTATGAGCAGGGCTTTGGACCCAGAAAGACATGGCTTTCAACTCTGCCACTTACAAGCTATGTCAAATTTCTGAGCCTCTGTAAAATGGAAGTGGGCTTTTGGGGATGAAACTAGGAAAAGGCATTTCAGATTCTTATCACACTGCCTACCTCCTGCAGAGTTAGTGAGATTAGTCATGCTGCAACCCAGAGAGCCTGGAAGGGGACACACGAAGGTGTGTGGATGCCTTCTCTTGGTTTCTCTCAGGAAGCTCTCACATCCGGTCCTCTTCCTTCCTCTGATCTCTCCGCACCAGATATTCTGGTTCAGTTTTGATCAGGGAAGGAAAGTATTGGGGATGATGCCTTGGGCATCTGAACTAAGACTTCCTTCATTTGAGGTCATATAATCAAGATGCAACTGGAGCAGAAATGTTTTATCCAGCCAGTGAAACCAAATCTCTTTCCTCATTGCCTGGAATAAGCCATAGTCCTCTATGGTTCAGTGGTGAGGGTCCCAGCTCTGAGTGTAAGGAGCCACACTTTAATAAGTAGTATTAACCAAACAGAAAAGAAAAGGGCTTTAGGCCCTGCTAGGGAAGCTACATCACAATTTGCATTTTACAGTGAGGGCAAATGAAGCTCAGAGAGGGCAAGTAATTCTCCAAAGGTGACAGCAAGAGGGATTCAAGGTCAGACTCTGACCTCTCACCACTGAGCTGTTTTTCGTTTTGTTGGTGTTTATTTGTTTGAGTTTATAATGATTTATCAAGAAAGGCAGCTTGTGTAGGTGGTGAGAGAGGGAGGAGAGAGCATGGCTTCAGGATTACATACCCCAGAGTCTGAGGCTGAGATCTTCCATCTAATTGGCTGTGTGACTTTGGGCAAGTTGCTTGCCACCTCTAAGCCTGTTTCCTCATTTGTGAAACAAGGGTAATAAGCCCCCCTCTTGGAATGATGGGAAGATAAACTGTAAAACGGTTGAGTAGAGCACCTTGCACCAGGCTGGGCTTCAGAGGCCTTCAGACTTGTGGTTCATGTGGGTTTTCAAGACAGACTGTCTGGGTTTTGTTCAAACATCTTTACATAAAATGAAATATTTCAAATAAACAGAAAAGTATGGAGAAATGTAACAAATACCTCTGTATTTACCACTGAGATTTAACATTGATCTTTACAATATTTGCCTCACATATTTTTTAAAAGAAAGAAAATTATAGCATCAGAAGTCCCCATGCCCTCGCCTTGATCCCATTCACTTCTCCCCTCCAGAGCTAATCACTTCTGAGGTTAGGGGGTACCCTTTTGTCTGCATTTTTATTCTTTTATTACATGCTTATGTATCCATAAGCAGTATGGAATACTATTTTATTTTTTAAATTTGCATAAGTGGTAGAAGACTGTGCTATTGTTCTACTACATGCCTTTTTAACCTGATAGTATGTGAGGTTTACCCATGTTGGCACATGTAGGTCATTCATTGTAATGGCCACCATTGCACAAAGAGACTACGCTTTATTTATTCATTTGATGGACAACTTCCCAGCCATGCTCATGCTGTTTTCACTAAATGATCATGGAGAAGAGAGGTGGGGGAAGGGAAGCCACTTCCCCTGCAGGATGGGCAAGCCACTTTCTGTGTGGCTGGGCTCAAACAAAGGAAAGCCCCTGAAATGCTGATGAGCCTGGGTGAGTGGTGCCAAGCCAGCCCAATTTCTCCTGCCCCTGTAAGCAGAGGCTGCTGTGTTCTCTGCTGGGGAGAGAGAGAAGACAAGGCAGGGTCCCTGCCTGCTCCTCGCACATCCCCTCTGCACTCTGTCGGAGGGCTCCCCACCCCTGCTCTGACGGTTTGCCTCTCACTTTTGCCTTTGTCCCAGGCTCCATCCTCTGCCTAAGGGTTGCAGGCTTGGTGCTTGGAATATAGTAGGTGATCAGTAAATATTAGCAATGAATGCATGGGAGTGAAGTTAAAATGAATGAGTGCATGAATAATGAAAGGACGTAGAGGATGAATACAATTAGTTATTGAAAGTAATTTTGACCTTGAAGAGCCATCTCCCATGACCTTGGCAAGTCTGCTTGGAGGGGACTGAGACTTCTACCTTTGGTTCTAGGCTCAGATCTGCCACTGACAGCCCAGGGTCCCTCCACAGCATGTTCTCAAAAGCTCCAGAGCCTTCTCAGAAGTGATGTTGGAGGTTCTGAGCGAAGCTAAGGGCTGTCTCCCTGCTCCCACATACCCGCCCCCATGCCTGGGTTGCACACTGTCCACACATGGCCTCTCATTTTTCAATAACACAGTCTGGGATGAATTCCTTGCTCACCACCTATGGTAAAGGAGATTTATTACCCCAAGAACTCTTTTTATCCTCTTCCTTCCCAGAGTCTTGGATGGATTTTATCTTGATAAATGATGAGGCCTGGGCCTCACGGGCAAAGAGAGAGGTGGGCGGGGAGCTGTGAGCCTGGAAAGGAGAAGGAAAAGGAAAAAATACCCGAGGCCATTGATGTGCAGGAGGAGCTGTCACTCAGAGCTCCCCCAAGGCTGGAGATGGAGCCTAAATAGGACATTTTTGGATAATTTCGGCAAAGCGCCAACAGCTTGGTGGGTGACCACAGTGGTACTGCCTTCTTCTTCTGTACATTTGCTGCTTTGGACTTGACCACCACAAAGGCCCCTTCTACATCTAACTGGTCAGTGTTGGTGCAAGGCAAGGATTTTCCTGAAGTGGCCACCCCTTCTCCCAGCCCTCAGCCCTTAGTAGGTGCTTCTTAATCGGGGACCTCTTTGTGTCCTGAGCCTGCCTCCTTTCCCAAGCCACTCCCAGAGATGGCTGCCTGCATGCTCATCCTTAATCTGCAGACTTCCCAGGCACCCAGCCTGGCTCAGGCCCTGTGAGCCCAGGGCCAGGCCACAGCTGCAGCTTTGGCCCCACCCTACTGTGTGCACTACCTGGCACCCTCCTACCTATCCTTCCGCGGGGCGAAACCTCCTTCTTTGGGGAAGCTTAAGGTCCCCTTCTCAGTGTCTACCTCTGGGTATCCCCCCAAGTGTGTCCTGAAGACTCTGTCGGAGGCCTGACTGCTCACCTGTTTGTCTCTCCAAGTAACCTCCTGGGTCACTGGGTCTGATCCACATTAGTGTCCCAGGGCCCAGACAGGACCTGGCCCAGAAAAGGCCTCCAATAATGAATAAAGGAGTTGGGAGAGAGAGAGAATACTCCCTGGGACCCTGCCCCTATGTCAAGCATTAGCTCTCTAGCCATGGGGATGGACTGACCTTTACTTCTCTTAGCATTGTTTTTGGGGCTCAATACATGGTAACTACTGCTAATGGTTTCTCCATGCTAGGCACTGTGCCAAGCACTTTATATCTCATTCACTACTCTTCTTGGCCTGCACAGTAAGATTTATTATCCCCAGTGTCAGACAATGAGGGTAAGCCTGAGCAGAGGGAAGTGACCTCAAGTTCACACAGCTTGTAATTGCAGAGTCAGATCTGAACATGACTGCCCTGCCCCTGAAGCCTGGTGCTGCCATTCTGCCTCATCTGGACCTGCTGAACACCAGGGCTGCAGCCTCTTGAAGAAGCCTGCCAGGCAGAAGGGGCTCACCTTTGCCCTCCTGTAGTGGCTGAGCCTGCAGACACTGCCTGAGAAGGGCCTTGGGCTGGTGGCCTGGTAGTGGCTGGAAGGGGGACTGGGCATAGTGGGAAGCTCCTGCCTCGGCATGGGGACTGTGGTGGCCTGGTCAGGGCAGTATCCCTGTGTACTCCCTAAACCAAACACAGCCAAACAAGCTGTGGCCCCTGCTCAGCTAGGAAAGGAGCAGAGGGGCTTCTGCTGGGAGTTCACCATTTTTTTAAGATATGGGGCTGCCTGTCCTATAGCTGGCGCTATGCTTCATTCCAGCAGGCCTTGCAGGCCTGATCCTTTTGTTCTTCGTCCTTCCTTTGTTTTTCCTCCTCCTGCACTCTCTTCTCCATCAGGCCTGTCCCTCCCACCTCTGATGTCCTCTGCTTGCCAGTGCTGTGGTCCAGTGGTTACCCAGAGCCAGCCACACATGGCCAAGACATGGATGTGGCTAACCAGGAGCCCACCCAGCCCATTTGGCCCATGTGAGCTCCAGCTGGCCCCCAGCCCCTGCATCCTGAGTCGGCCCCCAACCCCACTCTGTCCCAACCCTCCATTTCAACAACTGTGTCTGAGAGTAGGCTCATGAGCCCCCAGGCATTAACTGCCTTGATTTTGACCTATAAAGCTCTCTGGCCATGAACTTCAGAAGTCTTTTTGCAGTGGCCCCTGTGTGACCTGGCCTGGGGTCTGGGGAGGCTTCTGCATGAACCAGCAGGCACTTGGGCAGAGCCCAGGTTGGGGCTGGCCTTAGCTGCTGCTCACATTGGTGAGAGAAGAAGGGGTTATGCCACTGGGTACCAGCGGCCCATTCCTCACCATTTCAACCTGCCCAAATGGGACACGGCTCCACCTGGCTGCCCCCTTGAGGGTGACGTCCTTAGCACCTTCCAGCCCTGGCACCTCTATCTCACTGCTGATCTCATCCAACTTGGTATGATAACGATCACTCCTTTCACTGGGCAACTCTCCACGGTTAACCAAACCCGCAGGCACTCATGAGCTCACTCAGCCCTCACCACAACCCCAGCCTGTTGACAGATGAGGAAATGCAGCTCAGGGAGGTGTGGTCCATC
This sequence comes from Anoura caudifer, assembly GCA_004027475.1. Classification (NCBI taxonomy): domain Eukaryota; kingdom Metazoa; phylum Chordata; class Mammalia; order Chiroptera; family Phyllostomidae; genus Anoura; species Anoura caudifer. Next base: position 204,054 of record PVKU01001803.1, on the reverse strand, counting down.
TGGGGACACAGAGGGATGAAGATATGACTCCTCCTGGTCTGAGGACATCTCTGTGAACACCGGCTCAGTGCTGGGGCCTGGTAGTGAATAAGACAGGCCCCAGTCCTTGACATCCTATGACTTTCACTGTCCTGGAGAACCAAATGCTGGGAGATTTGGACAGACTCACATTGCTACTTCCACTCCTTCATCTTTGCTCTTTCACTCTCCTTAAACTCTTCTTCAAACCCCCAAAGGCTGAGCTTAAGTCTCCTTTCTCCAAGAAGTCTTTCTGCAGGGACCCCAGCCCCACTGCGGGCCAGCTAAACTGCTCAAGCTCCCTCTGTGCATGCAGCCAGACTTGTAACCTAAGTGAACTGGACCTACCAGAACAGCCCCAACTCCTCCTCCCTTTGTCTCTTAACCAGAGCCTTCTGGCACCTGGCACAGGGCTGGGCACCCAGAAAGAATGCCTTATATGCTAGCCTGGGTCTCAAGTCTGTGGGAAATGGTCCCAGCAGCTGAATCTTCATTACAAATGACACAGAGCACTGATGAGTCCTGGTATCCTAGGTGACAGCAAGCACCTTCCTTTCCTCCTCTGGACCAAGTGTCTTATTAGTAAAATGACAGTCTCATAGCCCAATGGAATCTAAGCCCCAGGGGACATCTCTTTCAACTTCAAGTGCTGCAGAGGGGGGGACAAGTTCCAGAGATGTTCGCTGGTTCCTTGCAGAACCAGGACTCACCTGGTCTGGCCTAGGTGACCACAACAATCCCTTCCAGGGTTTAATTCTCTAATTATCTATAGCAGTGGTTCTCAACCTGAGGGTGATTTTGTGCCCCTCAGGGGACATTCATTAATGACTGGGGCATTTCTAGTAACCAAGTAGAGGAGGGGGTGCTACCGGCACTGAGCCCCTGGGTTGAGGCCAGGGACGCTATGAAATGTCATATAGTGCACAAAACAGCTGCCACAACAAAGAAGGATCCAGCCTAAAATGCCAACAGGGCCAAAGATGAGAAGCCCTCATCTACACTAAGGAAAATCACATGATGTTCTCAAAAATTCCTCCCTCTTGTTCCTGTTGCCTTTGCCCAGAGTGGTTTGATGCAGGCCCCATTAGCTTCTTAGGAACAGATGGTGCCTCTCTGGGTTTTTCTTCTTGGGAAAACTTTTCTCTCCCCTGTGTTAGGCCTCCCAGGAACCTCATCCAAAATCTATATGGCAGTATCTCCAAGGAGGGGTCTCCTGGGGACACGCTGAGGTGGTCTAGGCAGAGACACTGTGGTGGGAAAGGGGCCCTGCTTCCTGGAAATCTGGCACCCAGTTCCTGCTCCCTCCAAAGAGAGCCCAGGACTGGAGCTACGAGCGCTGTGGTGGGGTGAGAGGGACCTCACGAAGGCAGAGAGGGGCTCTGGGCCTATGGTGTAGTCTTAACTTTCCCACTCCTAGCTCCGTGTCCTTGAGCAAACCATCAACTTCTCTGAGCCTTGATTTCCTCATCTGCAAATTGGGGATGATAATATTTGCCACATGGGGTTATTGTAAAGGTCAAGTGAGATACTGGTGTGAAGTCCATGGCTGGGACTTGGCACACAGCAGTTTTTCCTGAAAGCCGCTGATCTCTGCTATCTCTACTCTTCTGATGTCACCCCCACTCAACACTTCCTACACTTTTATATCTCCCACTGCAAGAGTTTACAAAAGGTGGGAACCAAGGCATCATCTTTATCTCTCTCTTCTCCTTTCTCATCTCTGGCCAGTTCTGAGGATTTTTTTTCGGAAAAGCTCTGTGCGGTTGCACTCTCCTCTTCTGCCCCATACCACTGTCCTGTCCAGGCCCGTATCACTCTGCCCCTGGCTGTGAGAATGCGCTCCCTCCTGATTTGATTGGCAGGTGGCCCTCCCCACCCCCACATAATTAGGCCACATCCTGACGGCAGATTCATCTTTCCCAAACTGAGCTCCCACCCTGCTCTGTCAAGAGCCTTTGCTGGCTGGTCTCAGTGCCTGCAGGACAAAGTCCAAGCACTCTGCTTGAATCTGAGGCCCTGCCCTTCTCATTTTTGTCTCATTGTCCCTGCTCTGAGACACACGTGACTGTAGTCACTCCACATGTCCCCCAGCAATTCCCCCAGCAGTGTCAACAGCGAGCACCCCTGCCTGCAGTGCCCACCCCCACTTCCCCATGGCCAGGCTTCTGCTCACCCTGAAGCATTGGTGCCTCTGTAATGTTTGCTGTCAGCGCCCCCTCCCCGCACTGCCCCTTTAGGGCCACCAGGAGACACATTTGTCACAATAACCATGCAGTGTCCCAATGGGCCTGGAATGTGAGCTCCTTGAGGGCCAGGGCCATGTACTGGGCATGTTTAGGAACCATCCAGAACATGGCATAGAGCGGGCTGAATAAGTGCCAGCTAGTAGCACCAAGGGGAAGGACTTGAGCCACTCCCAGCAATCAGAAGTCTTTCTTTCTTTCTTTCTTTCTTTCTTTCTTTCTTTCTTTCTTTCTTTCTTTCTTTCTTTCTTTCTTTTTCTTGCTTTCTTGCTTTCTTGCTTTCTATCAGAAGGTCTCTGGAACAATGCCACCCAGGAGGCCAATGTGGCACTCAGGCCTGGCATCATCTAGCTAATAAGAGCAACAGTCAGTAGGAGCCCCCTTCCTTTGAACCAGATAGCCTGCATCACCTTATTGATCCACACAAGGATACTAGAAGGTGGGTATTACTGTCTCCATTTTACAATTCAAGAAACCGAGGCTCAGAGAGGGAAAAAGACATGCCTGAAATGACACAGCAAGTGGAGCTGAGGTCAAGGGAAATTGCCCTTCCCACCTCACTATCTGGCCAACTCCAGGCAAAGGATGTCATGGACTAGTCCCAAGGTGGCCTTGCCAGAGTGGAGCATGTTGCTACGGAGGAGTGTGTCTATGCTGTCTGCCTGGGATCCCTGCCCTTTCCTTCCTCTCCATGGGTTGGACGGATAAGTGAGGCTTAGTACTCTAGCAGCCTTCAAGACTCCCCTTTCCTGTCAAATAGCCGCTCCTGGATGGCACTCCAGATGTGCAGGCCTCTGAGTGCCCTCTGCTCCAGCCATGCCACCTTGGGCTGAACATCTGGCCTTGGCCTATGCTGCTTTCAGATCATGGTGTGGAAGCTGGGTCAGCAGGAAGGTCTGACTGCTGATGGGAGAGGTGACAAGAGGGTCCTGGGCATAAGGCCTAGTAATCCACTCCCTGCCCAGGAAGGACCTCTCTTGAGCAACATCCTTCTGTGAGGTCCTAGCCTGCCCTCAGCATCATGCTCCATCCCTGGCCTCCTCTCCTAGTGCTCATCCCCTAGGGCCACATCCTGGACCAGGAGGCGGGGAGTGGGAAATGACGCCTGGTTTCCTCCTTGCTGGTTGTCTTCCCACCATTGCCAGGCTTGCCTTTGTTCACAGTCTCTTTCTCTCCTCTCTCTTTATATAAACTGATCTAAAGCCTTCCCTCCCTGAAATACAGGTGTATAAGGACTGAACATCCACCCAAAAGTGGCATTCAGGGAAGGTTGGTGGACTCTTTGTGTATCTGGCTGACTAACGCTCATGACAAAGTCTCACCCAAAGTTTAACCATGACCTGGAATTTTGTTAGGCATTTGATGATTTACATTTATGGAAAAGAATAAAATGTCATGGCCCCTTAGAGTTAGGAACCCCGACTGTGACATTCAGAAGAGGAGCTGAGATGCTGGTTCAGTGCCTGGCTCTGGTTCCCATCCTCTTTCCAAGCCTTGTGTTTTCATTTGTGGAGTAACAGTTTGGACCAGCTGGTTTCTAATGACCCTCCCACCTTGCCTCCTGGACTCCTGTCACTTTCTGGGAATGGCGGTCATCATTTTGGCCAGACCAAAACTTTGAGTTAAACTTGTAAATGAGGGAGAGGGGCACACATGCCTGGGAAGGACATTGTTGTCACACAGCAGGTTGGAATCAGTCGGGCGCTGGGTTCAAATCTTGACTTTCCACTTACTATTCCCTAGATAGGTTCCTTCGTTCCTCTGTGCTTTGGTCTTCTCACTGGCAAAGGGAAATCCTAAGGAATGCTGTAAGGATGAAAAGTTAAATGAGGTGTGAAAGAAAAGGGCCTAGCATAATGCACAAGGTATTGTTACTACAATGACTATTAATTGTCACAGGCGGGGGAACTCATGTGCATTGACTTGGTGCTTGGCCCTGTGTGCAGGCAGGAAGGAGAGCCCTGTCGCTGTGCTCTGGAGCCCCCAGTCCTGCAGGAGACCAGCCTTGACATATAAAACACCAGGGAACGGGCAGGACTGTGCTGACCCAGGCTCTAACAGCAACATCTGAGGTGCTCTATCCCTCAGAAGGTCACAGTCTGAGACAGGTTGACATGGGCCAGCTATCTCAGCTCAGGGCTGGTAAGATTGACAAGAGCAAAGAAAACACATTTCTGTGTAAATCCCAAAAGGGGACTTTTAATTCCTAGGCGATGAAGAAAGAAAGTCTCAAGAGACAAGAGATATAATTTGACTTTGGAAGTCTTGACTGTTTCTCTACACCTTACTTCCTTCAGGGGCATTGGGAGGCCAAAGAGAGTCCATCCTGCCTGCTTTCCAAAGACAGGGGCTTACACTCTGGGAGAGAGACCTTGGCTCAGTCTTCTTGAGGCTTCCGAACCAGTGAGTAGTCCAGCCAGGACAGCATTCTCTATTTGCCAACTCCATTATCACCAGCACAGACTTCCCAAACCTCTCCGAGTCCAGGAGAATCTTGGAAAATTCCCAAGGCATGTGCTGTGATGAAGGTGAAGGATAAGCCAGGAGGCCCCTTGGCTGTGTTCCTCCTGTGCTTTAGAACTTGGCTGTGCCTGTGATGCAATTCAACAGACCCCTCTCCACCTCACCCTTCTCGTCCAACCCTGTTATTCCCTGACTTTCTAACAAGCGCCCAAATGAAGGCAGGCTGAAAGGCCCCTGGGGCCTCTACATCCAGGAATAGGCTATTAGTGGATTTCAAAAGCCCAGATCTGACTGCAAAGCTGCAGCCAGCTAGACCCTCCTTCTCAGGCCCTGTCATTGCCAATCTGCCCCTTACCAGCTGGTAAGAGATTTCCCAACACTCAGCTACACAGTCAGACAGCACAGCCACCTGCCGGTCTCCTCAAGGAAATAAAATGTATAATGACAACTGCATTTGCAGAGCTACCTTGGACTGTGGACCCAGATGCTCTGAAATCATTCTTGGTTATACTGTGTGCAGTGGCACATCCACTTACAAACGAGAAAACATGGGCTTTATCCGAGAGGGAAGGTGAAGATGTCAGCCCTGCTCTGGTTTGCACCCGTATCCAGGCTTTCATACCTATGTCTTTTTCTACAAAGTAGGGAAAAAAAAAATGGCATCAGGGAGTGAAACTACGAGTGGCTGGTAGAAAAAGAGCAAAGTGATGAAGATGCAGCAAGAGGACAGCAGCACCTGGTGCTTCCTTAGCTGGGTGACCTGGGTCAAGTTCGTCAGCTCATCTGAGCTTCAGAGGGGTCTGTGAGGAGGATTAAATAAGATAATGTTTGTAAAGTACTTAGCATTAAATACATTGGCTTCTTTCCATCTTTTCTGGAACAGAGGGAAGGACAGAGGGCATGAAGAAAGAAAATGGTGATCTCTTTCAAGGATAGGCAAACATGCCCCATGGACATCAGAAGTGTAAAATTGTGTTTTTGCAGGCTCCGGAATAACTTTCCTGTGACATTTTGGGTTTTAATGGATTCCAGAAACCTTAAAATTTCTCTGCAGTCAGAACAGGATGTTTAACTTTCGTCTTTCATGAAAAAAAAAAAAAAGAAAAAACCCGATGCATTCACTAATCTGTTCATTCACTGGAAATATGTGGGAAACAATGAGAAATGGGCTAAAAAAAAAAAGCCAATGTGAAATATTTAGTTTTTAAATAGGAGCAACCAGCGAGAGTGTAGCAAACTGTGGTTGGAACCAATAACAAAACTTTTGGAGATGAACCACTGTAAGTGATGCTTTATCAGGGGCAAATGCTTGGGAGGCTCCAGTTTTGAAGGCCTTGTGTGGAGTTTGGACTTCCTTCAGTACCTCAAGGGCAGGAAGAGGAAATGCTTTTATCAGACAGGGGTAGGAGGTGAAGTGGCTTACCAAGAAAACACCATTTCTGTGTTCTTTTCTCTTGAATTCCTTCCTAATGTGAAATGGGGAAAGGAAGCTATTTTACAGAAAGCATCAATGTGGGGAAACTCAGCAGTATCCAAGCCCACTGGCATTTGCTATCTAGAGGGATACTGTGTCATTCTTTCATTTAAAATAACACGAATTCCTGAACTAGATGCTTTATGAAGCCAAGGCCTGCTGACCTTGCACATGACTGTTCCCAGAGTCTAACAGCACCTGACGTCCAGCTGGTGCTCAGTGAACACTTTGGAATGAATGAAGGAAGGGCAGGGGGAAAGAGGACTGAATGAGATCATGGGGGGACTCTGCTTTTTAAACTCAAAAGCATGGTCCAACTTGGGGACATTACTATGCTCAGCTGCAATCAGCCTAGAAACAGATGGGGATCTTAAACTGTGAGGCCTCACCTTCCCCAGCTTGGCAGATGTCCTCAGTAATTTTTGTAAAAGTAGAGATGTCTGCCTTCATTCACTGGTAAACAGAGGCTCTTAGTCCAACATCGCTTCTCCCTGAGGCCTTGCTCTGGACCCTGCCCAGGAGTGTCATCACACAATAGTCAGGGAAAGACTCAAGGCCCCTCCAAAGATTCTCAGGTCAGTCTCTCTTCCTCTTCCCTCCTCTCCTTCCCCTACATGAGCTAGAGTCATCCTCTATCTGTGCTTCCCCAAAAGAACTCCATATCAAGGAACCGTCTCTTAAACTGTCCATTTCTCCCACCTTGAGGGCAGGAGCTGTTTTATACTTATTCCTATCTCCATTGCCTAGAGTTCAATTAGTTCTCAATAAAAGTTGACTAAAAGAGTGGGCAGATATTGGTATATTAGGCAGGAGAAAGAAAAGGAAAACTCTCAAGGCTTGTTGAACATAAACCACATCAAAATAAATTCTGATTTTGAGCCAAAGGCCCATCATGCACTGGAGAGGGCACCCATCATAACCACCAGGACAGGTGTGTTCATCTGTTTCCACGGATGCCCACCACCTTGGTCTCCAAGAGAAAGGGATGCTGTGATGGTGTGCACCCTGCTCTCCATTCTGGATGTCCCTAGCCTCCTAGGCTCAGATATCTAGCAAGGGGTGGTGAGAATCGTTTTGCCAAGTCTTGGGGCTGTGGAACTGACCAGTTCTTGGTGACGATTGCTTCCTCTTGGTCAAGGGAGAAGGCAGGTAGAGGGCAGGAAAAGAAGATTTGAAGAACATATTTCTGAGGCTCGAAGGCCATCAGATATCACTCAAAATCACATTGCCTTTGAGCACAGGGAACTGAATCAGAAGCACATGGCACATATTCCCTCCCAGTCACACATGGTTTGAAAAATCAAGGCAAACCCAAGAGTGCTTGGATGTCATGAAGGCCACCGGAGCTGGGACCCAGAGGCTGTTCTAGGGAAGTGGGGCAGGGGCTTGGAGGGAGAGGTTCTTTCTAGACCTCCTCCACACACCAACAAAAGCTGGGGCCCTCCTATTTCTGCCTGGGTGCACTCAGTAGACAGAAACTGTGGACTGAATGTTTGCATCCCCCCAAATTCATGTGGTGAAGCCTAATCTCTGAAGTGATGATACCTGGGTATGATACCCTGGGGAGGTGACTGGGTCAGGAGGGCAGAGTCCTCATGAATGGGATTAGTGCCCTTATAAAAGAGACCCCAGAGAGCTCCCTTGTTCCTTCCACCATGTGAGGACATAGCAAGATGACTGCGGTATATGGATGGACCAAGAAGCAGGCCCTCACCAGATACCAAATCAGCCAGCGCCTTGACCTTGGACTTCCAGTACTGTGAGAAATATGTTTTTGTTGTTTATAAGCCACCTAGTCTATAGGAGTTTGTTATAACATCCCAAACTAACTATGACACAAGCCACACTGTAATTTGAGCAGGTGATAATCAGCATACTGATGGGAATTCAGTACTGGTGTATCTGGAGAACAATTTACACATTTAAAGCACTACACACACACACACACACACACACACACAAACCCAAAAAAACCTAACATCCCACAGCTTCACCTCGTCTTCCTCAGATTCCTAACTACCTCTGCCCTCCCCAACCTTGATCAGAAGGAATCCCTCTCATGAGTATCCAGTTCTGCCTGTCCATCCAGTGTGGTCATTATCACCATGCATTGGAATCTCTTATACCCATTTCCCCCTCCTATCTTCCAACACACACTTGAGGAGAGAAATGAACACTGCTTCCATCTTCTGCCCTAGGCCTTGTGTTTATGTTAGGGACCCAGAGATAAGTGAGTTACTTATGTTCCCTGGCTTCAAACAGCTCAGAGTCCAGTGGGGGAGACAGACATGTGAGGGGATGAAGTAGCAGATGGCCTATAAGCACTGAGTGTGATCCAAGAGCAGCAGGAAGCACATCGGGGAGTGACTGACTGGTCCACGAAGCTTGTCAGAGATGATGGGTCCACCTGAACTGGATCTTAAAGAATGAATATGGTTTTGTAGGCAGAGCCAACAGCCTAGCAAAGATGTGGAGGCAGTGAATTTCAGAAATTGTCAGGACAGTAGGGTGAAGTTCCTTAGGGTGAGAGCACACAGCAAAATCATCATCATAATCATAGGAATAATGACAGCTACACTCATGAATTTTTCATATTGTTTTTTTATATGCCATCCAGAGTTCTAAGTGCTTTACATGTATTCACTCTTTTCATCCTCACAAGCAAGTCCATGAGGTGGTACTATTATTTCCATTTTACAGTTGAAGAAACTGAGGCACAACTATTTGCCCAAGGACTCATCAATGCTAAGAAGCTGAGAGTCACTAGGACCAAAGCTAGAAAGGTGGGCAGTATGGGAGGAGGATGGGGGTGCAACTGGAAGGACCTGGGAAGCCCCTGCACACCTGCTGATCAGAAGGGCTCCTCCCAGCCCCACCCCTACTCTCCCTGCTCTAACCAGGACCAGACCTGGATCGGGTTTGAAATCTGATAAGAGGCAAGATGGCTTGGAGTCAGCAAGGAAATACATTCACTTCCAAGGAAATTGTTAGAAAAAGAAAAAGAAAAACTGCCTCCATCCCCACTGAGTAACTTGGAGTCCTGAGTGGACTCACTGACCTCCCAGGGTGAGGCCCTTTCACCCTTGGTGGCCTGGTCCTGCGGAACTGGGCTGCTCAGACACTCAAGGGCAGATCATCAGGAAGGTTGGGAAGGTGTGTCAGAGGGGCTGGTCCTGCCCTCTTGCTCACTGCTTCACAGATGGGCAAAGCTAGGCCCGGAGAAGGTGAGGGCTCTCCGTGGGTCCACACATGTCAGTGGCAAAGCCTGTGCAAGGATCCTGGTCCTCCGACCTCCATTCCATTCTCTTTCTTTACCTTTTTCATCCACTTTCTCCTAGCTCCCTGGAAGTCATTAGCTCTGGTCATCAGCAAGTCCAAGATCTTGGTACAAACAAAGGGAAAATGGCCGCTGCAGTGATCAGGGGCTTCTCTGAGGAGGGGAGGGACCAAGAGAGGCAGAAGGTACCTGTGACTCTGAGCATGCTCTGCTCCCAGGGACATCAGGGACATTAGTCATTCCACACTTGCTCCTACAGGAACAAGTTCTACTTATGACCCATTAGACTTCGGATTCATAGAAAAGAAAAGAAGGTGGCCCTGTGTTTAGGGGCATGTCATACTTGTGACTCACCAGGTGTGTCAGCCCAATGCATCCTAAAGCTACAGTCACCATTGGGAGAGTAGTCCACAGAGGGTCACACTAGTGCTATCCCCGTCCTCTCCAGGGAACCCTATCTCCATCTGCTCACATCTACTTGGCCACATACTTTCTAGCTATCTAAGTCCCTCTGGACCCCCACGTCTGGTCTCCTGGGATAACTTTCTGCTCTCTTTCCTGGTGTGACATGACTCAGGTTGTTGTACTTCCAGATGGGCTTGACCAACCACTGTATCCCTTGGCCTCATAGGTACTGGCTGCCACCCTCCCTGCCATCATAGGGAGATTTAGGAAGAATAATGGATGGAGGACCGGATGAATGGATGGATGGATGGGGGATGGATAGATGAAGAGACATGAATAACAAGACTAAGGTTTCACTAGGAGCAGGGCAGATAGAACTAGAACACAAGGGTCCTGACTCCCAGCCCAGGTACTTCCCTCTACCTCCATGTGTTCCAGGAGGCAGCTGAGCAGAGGTGGGTGGGGTGAGGGAATGGAAAGTGAAGTGAGGGAGGGGTAATACAAAGGGACTAGCAAAGGGAGAGAGTCAGAGAAGGGCTGCATATTCTCAGTGAAGCCGTTGGTCTAGCATCAATATCTGACTCAGTAGCCAGACTGCCCAGATCCACTTATTGGCTGGTCATTAGCAAGTTACTTGAACTCTGGGTGCCTCCATTCATTTGTAAATTGGGGACCATATCACTGCCTCTCTCATGAGGCTTTGATTAGGTTAAATGTGATGATAAATTTTAAGTACCTAAGAGAGAGTCTGGCACACTGTGCCATAAAAGCATTTACTCTCATTATTAATTATGAAAAGCTGAGCATCCAATGGGATAACTTTGGGCAGCTCTGAAGGGGGTTAGTATATAAGATCTCAGCCTACAGCTGTTATTCCCATGTGCTGACCAGTTCCCACCCACCACTTCTGGCCTTTCCCAGGAGCTGGCCCTGCAGGCTGCTCTCAGAAGGGACCACACTTGCTTTGTGTACCATCTCTAGCATGCATCCCAGGAGTCCTGGTAGCATTTGCAACCAAGTGACCCCGTGGATACCCAGGCTGCCCACACCTGTCTACTCTCTGACATTCATGTTGTAACATCACAGGCATGTGCAGTCTTCACTGTACTTGCTTCTCAACAACTCCATGAGGAGAGTAGGACATACAATGTCATTTTATGTAAGAAGAAATCGAGGCTTGTTCAAGGGCAGCAGAGCCCTAAAGGCCCAGTAGAAAGTGACAGTCTTTTAGTGCAGTTTTGAAGGGCCCAGGAGGGCATCACAGAAGAGGTCCTATCCAGACCATCCTGAGAAGTCATTTTTATTTCAAAAGAAAAGATGGGTCTTGGGGAAAGTCTGGCTCCCTCAGGGGACAGAGGAACCCTTGAGGAGCCTGAAGGCTGGAGTAAGGAAGGTCACAGGAGGGGAGCAGAGAGCTGGGGGTCTGAGGCATCCAGGCTGGCAGTGCTGCTCCCTATGGGGCCCCTCAGGGCTCCTGCACCTGCCAGACTGGAACGCCTCCCAAGTGTGAACCCAGGACCCGGGAAGGAGAAGAGGGTAGTGTGTGGCTTGCTCAAATGTCACAAAGAGAGCCTTCCTGAAGTGTCTGTGATACTATTGCCAGGCCTGCCATCTTTATTTGTTACTTTACACCAGATTTATTGAGTTGGACACATCCATTTCTGGCTCAATGTATAAAGAGCCGCAAACACACACTCTTCACAACCCCAGAGAGCCAGGGCAGCAGTTAGTGTGGGGCTGGGGTGAGGGGACTGTGCTACGTGGAGCAAGCCCACAGGGCCAGTACAGTGAAGGAAGCAAAGAATTGGCTGTGATCTGAAATACAGCATCACCTTCCAGGTGTGTCTACACCACCAGATTTTCCTGTCTAGACTCTGGGACAGATTTCCTAGTCCCAATGCAGAAGTATGGGGAAGGTGTGAATGCATTTTGAACACCGCAGGGCCACCATGGCCCGGTGGAACCTGAGAGACTGCCACACAAAACACCTACTGTGTGCCAGGCCCTGGGGGCTAGAACAAGGCCTGAAACATTATTTTACTCTGTCAGGAATAAATGCAAAGGGCGAAACTCTGGCAGTGTGCTTAGGAGCCATTTTGACACTAAAGTTGGTCTTTGCCTTTTTCCCTCTTAAAGACAAAATGTGGCTTTCTACGTAAGAACATGAGCTATAAGAGGATGCTGATGCTAAGGGGGAAAGTGCGATGGAAGAACTTGCTGTCACATGCCTCAGAGCAGGCCATGGCCCAGCTGTGACTTTGTCTTACAGAAAGAAGGCTGCCTGCCTAACAGAGATCAGGACAGAATGCACAACTTGTGAAACTGGAAACTGGCCCAGAGAGCCCCTGTCTTGTGCTGGAGCAGGGGTAGGAGGGTGAGTTCCCGCTGGGCAGAGTGGGTAATGAGTGAGCAACTTAGCAACTCATTCAGTCAGAGGAGGTCAGAGGAATTGGACTTGTGAACTGGACTTTAAAAGACAAGAGGAATTTGCCAGCAGATAAGGAGGTGGAAGGGACTAGGGTGTTTGCAAATCAGCATGCACTTAGCTGAGGACCTCACAGGCTTGATGCTCGGCTGGACTGAGACAAAATGACAAATTCTCTCAACTGGTACCTGCTTTCTGGATGCTTCAGATTGGTACCCTCGTATCCTGGCAGTGGGTAGAGTGCAGGGCTGGTCAGGAGGCTTGGCACCAAGCCCAGCTGCTGTTCAAGGAGCTGCGTGGTCTAATGAAGAACTTCAGTTTCCCCAACCACAAACTGGAATAAAAGTTCTGTCCTTTAGCCTTCATCACCTCTACACAGTAAACGTAGCTCCTAAGGGTCTGTTGCAGAAAAAATAAGAGTAGACACAAACGTCCAGGGAAAATGGGAGATCATGACCATACCTATGCTCGCCTGGCTGTTTGGAGGCCAGTGAGACACAGAGTAACTGAAACCCAGAGCTGGAAGGGATGTTAGAGATAAAATAAAGTCCATCCTCCTCACCCTTCCACTTTAGAGATGAAGAGACAGAGGTCCAGAAATGAGAAGTGGTTATTCTTGTCTCCCCACTCGCTGCTTCTGAACCCAGCAGCTCCTCAACCCAGTGTCTCCTTACACATCTGTCCACACCGACTTGCAGGTCCTGTGGGGTTTTGGTGACACATTCAGTGCTGTCACCCAGGGCTCCACACACTGAGGGAAGGTCAGTGCCGTGTGGCTCACAGACTCAGACTGCGAGGTTTAAAATGCGTCTCTAGGGTGGGCTGAGCCTTAGGTGTTAAATGGAGATCAGCCCCTCCCAGGAAGGAAACAGCCTCTGCTTCAAGTTGTTAAAAACATGTTAGCACTCCACTGAGACTTCTTCCTGAGTCCATGAAAGCCTAGTGGGGAGTGTTCTTTAGTTCTCCTTCTCTCTCTCTCTCTATCTCTCTCTCACAAACACACATGTACACGTGCATGCACACACACACACAGCTCTGATATGCTGCCCATTAAACCTAAAGTTAGCAGCTTAGACACCACCACGTTTTCCCTTCTGCCAAAAAGGGCAATGTGACTGATTCCATCCCTGGTGAGGTCACTATACTTCTTCATGTCCCCAGCTGAGACGTGCACCCGTTACAGACTATTGGCGACTCTGGCCAGTCTTGGCTTCCATCCACTCAGGTCTGTTCGTGTTTGTGTTTCCCGAGGAGACTTCTGCCATGCTGTGCACTGCATGCTGTGTGTGCACAATGAACATGTGAGAGAATAATGTCACAGATCAGAACCCAAACAGACAGATCTTTTCTACAACCGATGGACATCAAAGGGAAACAGGGTTCTCTCCAGCAGAACAGGGCCCCTGACTCCCAGCGGTCAGCTGGAACTGAGTCCATCCATTTTGCTCTTCTACAGCCATAGTAATGAAGAGTTTGCAGGCAGACAGGCCTGGTTTTGTCATTTAGTAGCTGTGTACCTTCAATAAGCCAGCTGCCCTCCCTAAGCCTCAAGTGGGAAGAATAGCCCTGAAATCTTAAGGCTGCTAAAAAAAAAAAAATCAAATAGAATGACTCTCAGGGAGCCACGCAAACTCTAACTCGGAACAATGTACTGTCGCTACTACCATGCATGAGAGCACAAAGACCCAGTGAGGGGGCCCTAGCCGGCGACCTTGGAACCATAACTATTCCCAACTTCCGACCCAGGGCACAGACTCTCCTATCTCTAGAGCACTCAATCATTAAGTCAGAGGGTCAAGAGTCCCCATGTGGCAGACGGGTGAACTGTGTGGAGGCTGTGTGTGTGGTGAGCAATGGGGTGGGGGTGCCTGGATCTCCAGGATTTGGTGCTCTCTGGAGGAGCCACAGTCCTGTCTCCCAGAAACGCACGTGTGCACATGCCAGGAACACCCCAGCCCAACTATTGGCCCACAGCGTCCAGTGAGGCTGGAGGGTCCTGGGGGCTGAGTGCTGCCTCCCATCCAGAGGGCACCGACGGTGGCACGGGGTCATTTTTTTGCTTCTTCATTAAACACGCACACAGGAAGCACCGATGATGCACCACACTGGGCTACATTTGTTCATTCACCGCTCCTCGCACAACAAGTGTCTGCTGAGTTCTGCGTGCCAGGCCCTAAGCTGGGTGCTGTGGAGCTAGTAGTAGATGAATCACACATGGCCTCTGTTCACATTACGATCACAGTCAGGTGGGGGCAGGGAGGCAAATACAGGGTGGGGCAAAAACAGGTTTACAGTTGTTCATATGGAAAATAATACAATAACTAATAAATACTAATACAAGAATAAACTCTGTGTTTCAGGTACTCACAACTGTAAACCTGCTTTTGCCCCCGCCCCCCAATGTATGTCACAGATTGTGGTAGGTATCACAAAGGGATCAAATTGGGGACAGATCATAATGTTGGTGACAGGCAAGAAACACTGAATCAGACGTCTGAAAAGGACTCTGTTGAGATGGTGAAATTGAAGCGAAGGCCCCCAAAACTGGAAGAACTCAGCTATGTGTATGTTGTAGCAATGAGAAATGGGTGGGTGGTGGGAGGGTTTCAACTGGAGGAAACACATGTGAAGGCCACTTGGAAGACAGAGCTTGTCATGTTGGAAGAGCTTGCAGGAAAGCAGAGTGGCTGAAATACAGAGGGGAGGGGAAAGTGGCAGAGCAGGGGCTGGTGGTCCCTGGGTCAACACTCCACTCTCGGTGCATTTCCAGCTTCAAATGACAAAGGCTTTGGACTCTTTGAAAGACACAGATAGCTGTGTGGCCCTCCCTCCCTTCCTACTCCCCTACTTCTAATAACTGATGGTACTTTGTGTCGGCAGGTGCTATGACAACAGGAATTATTAGAAACTTTCTAGAGAGTATTTTGTCATCCCTATCAAAACCCTTAGAAATGTGCATGCTTCTTGAACCAGCAGTTTCACAGCTCAGAGTTCCCCGTAAGAAAAACACTTGGGAAGCATGCAAAGGGAAGTCTGTGGTAGCAGCACCATTTATAAAATGACATGTGATCTGAAAGTCAGCAATGGAGAAGGGATGAAAAGATACAGTCTTCCATAAATAAAGCATTATGTAGCTAGTAAGAGCTAGCTGTAAAATGCTTTGAGTAGGCTACAATGAAATCATTAAGTGTGCATGCACGGGAGATGAGATTAAACTGTGGCAAATTCACACAACACAGCGTCACATGGCCGTGATGCAGACAAACAGCATTATACAGGTGAGCTGCCGACACAGCAACATCAGGGGTGATACTACGTGAAGAAGCAAGTCTTAGAAGTATAGGCACAGCATCTTTCCCTTTTTAATGAGTTTTTTAAAAAGGTAAAATCATATAACAAACAGCATAGATACGATATAGGTATTAAAACTGAAGGCACAAGAAAGAAAAGATTTAGCTATGAGTTATCTCTGGGGAGATGGGCCGGAGAGAAGGAGCACATAGGTTGATTCGAGTGGCTAGTAATAATTTTAGTTTTGGGGTTGAGTGGTAGGTTTATCATTGTTTATTATATTACTTATAAATAAAACAAAACAAGAAACAATGTAAGATCATGTATAGGCCAGTGATTATAGTGTGATGTATAGCAAGCATTATGATAAAAATATGTGGCCTTATATCAATCTTACTAAAAAATACACATACACATATATAGACATACAGTGACCACTGAACAATGTGGGGTTATGGCCACCAACTCCCAGGCAGTTTTGAATCTGAATAAAACTACAGTCAGCCCTGCACATACGAGGATTCCCAACTGTGGAACTGACCCGGAACAACACAGGTTTGAACTGTGCAGGTCGGTTGGAAAACACCTGCGTGTAAGTGGACCGGCGCAGTTCAAACCCGTGTCTTTCAAGGGTCAGATGTACACCCCTTGGAAACAGATGGAAAGCAGCACACCGAAATGGCAGTAATTATTTCAGAATGATTTTAATAGTATCTGCACTTTTCTATTTCTACAATACATTTATATTTTGTAACGACCTTGAAAGAAGATGGCCAACTCAAAAGCTAGCTATAATTTCTCAGGGAGCTGAAGAAGACCTGGCATGCGTGTGGGAGGCCAGCCCACAGTCCTGGTCGATGTGGGGTAGGGACTCAGATGTGGAGAGAGAACCGTGGGAAGTGTCCCCAGCTCCAGGCCAAACCCCGTTCTTGTGCTTTTTACCTCCCATTTCAGGCATCTGTGCCTATTCCATGTCTGGCTGTCTCATTCCCTCCCCTCCCCTCAACATCTAGAAGGGAAGCCTCCTTAAAGATGGGAATAAAGAAATAAATAGATCTATCCACTCATTGATCAATCAGGAAATTCCTTTCAAGTGAAGGTTTTTATTTTTAAGGTGGTAAACAACAATCACACAGACACTGAGATAATCAGAGTTATGTTCAGCCACTAGACTGTGGCCACACAGTTACACAGCATGGGACACTGATGCAAGGTCGGGATGAGGGCCACAGAGGGCAGAGCTGGGGCAGGGACCAGGGAAGGGACGTGGGACAATAGTGTGTACACAGCTCTCTGCCTCTCCCCCTCCAGCACTGGGGACAGACGGGAGGCGCCTGTCCCCCTCCAACACTGTCTGAAACTGTGTGGTTAAGTCTGTCCCATTCTGGGACCCAGTTAAAAGGCCTCCTTGCCTCTCACAACAAGCTAGTTGCTCCAACCTGCATTTTCTCAGCAACAAGGATTATACACGGCCCCCATTTGCCATCATTTCCTTTCATTTCTCAGTTGTTTAGAACTGGAGAGGCACTGTTTATTGGGAGTCCCCTTAGAGCAAAGGGGAGATGCAATGAGAGAAGAGGGAGGCAGAGGAAAAGCATAGAAGTGCATGAAGTTTGGGCTCAGGAGACTGGATCTTGGCCTGTAGGTCATGGCGAGCTGCAGGAGAATGTATATGTTTTACTAGCTAGAAACCACACCTCACAGCATGTGCCTTCTTGGCCAAGAAGGCCTTCAGTTTGCCTTACTCTGCATGGTTTGGTCACATGCCTGCAACCAGCTTGGGTCTCGGTGGTGCTGGTGGAGAAGGGAGCGAGTGTGAGCACCGGGCTGCCTGTGGGCAGGTCTAGGCAGGTGTGTTTGTGAGCCTCAATGTATAAGGGTCTGAGGTCCCTCTCTGCCCCCTGTGTCTTTGGTCCAGGTGTATCTTTGTGTGTCTGAATATATTCGTGTCCCACATTTCCATGTGAGCCCATGTCTGGTGAGGGTGTTACCAAGTTCCTAGTGAGCACCAGGAGCTCTGCTGAGAGCCATGTGTTCACTTTCTTGCTTTCATCTTCATAAGAACACCATGAGATTGGTACTAGTGTTATCCCATTTGACAGTTGAGGAAACAGAGGCACAAAGAGGTTAAGAAACAAACCCAAGGTCACAATTGTAGCAAAAGGTACACCCAGAAGCAGACCAAGGCTTTCTGATTCTGAAGCCATGTCCAAGCTTGTCCCATTGAGCCCGTGGGTGTGTGACCATGTGCCATGGGTCCTGAAGGGCACACATGCCAGGTTTATCTGAACATATTGTCCAGACTATTTTGGTTTCTCTACATCCCCTTGAGCACCCCCATGTCCCT
This sequence comes from Anoura caudifer, assembly GCA_004027475.1. Lineage (NCBI taxonomy): Eukaryota > Metazoa > Chordata > Mammalia > Chiroptera > Phyllostomidae > Anoura > Anoura caudifer. Next base: position 186,111 of record PVKU01001803.1, on the reverse strand, counting down.
GTGTGCTCCTGGCATCTGTCTTTATGTCCATGTGTGTCCATGTACATGTGTGTGTCCCTGTGGTCCTCTGCTTATTTGCACAGATCCACATGTGTTTCTGTGTGCCTCTGGATGTCTGCATGTGTCCTTGCCTCTGCACACCCATGGGAGTCAGGCAGAGCTCAGAGCCACATGCTGCCTGTGGGGAGACAGTGGCAGTCACACTGACTCTGGCTGTGTGAGCTGTGTGTGCCTCTTGCCCTGTGAAGGCTGGAGAGATCTGACAGACGCCCACTCCATAACAGCAAGGCAGGCAGGCAGGCATGCTGCTGGGGGCCTGGCTGGGTTTATTTTCAGCAACCGAGGAGGCCCTGTGGCATTTAATTAATTCCACTCCCTATGTACACACCAGCATACACAGGGTTCCAAAGGCAGAAGCATGTCCCGCCTCGCAACCCCTGCGGCTGCTACCGCATGCAGAGACATCACTGTGGTGACCGCCCGTGTGTGCCTGCATGCCTGCCAGAACGATCCCGTCCATTCTGCCATAACACCTCCTAGGGGCTGCTGCCAAGTCAGCCTTCTCACCCCCTCCTCCATCCTGTGGCATCTCTATTGGCTTGGGCTGCACCAGCTCTCTGGGGCACCCTTGCAAAAGTCTCAGGGGATGGGGCGGGTCTCTGTTTTCAGTTCCCTCCAGCAGTCAACCTTTGTCCTCACAGGGACCAAGCTTTTAAGAGGCTGGCCCATCTGATGTTTGGTTCAGACAGAGCAGTCTGTTGACTCTCACACGTACAGGGGTGTGTACCTGTGTGACAATCACTTTGTGTGCAATGCACAGAGAGCTGACACGAGGAAAGCAGACAGAAATCCAGGTTGCTGGTGCTGGCTTCAGCAGCAACGAACTCTGTGAGTACTAAACTACTGTGCAAAAGATATAGGGAGTATGGGGAGCCACTCAGGCCTCCAACTCAGGTCACGGGGAAACAGCCGCGTTGGGTAGTTGTGGGGAAATTGTCTTTTAAGTGAACAATGTGAGAGTGAGGGAAGAGGCCCCTGAGATTGAAAGGAGAGTCTCAGAGAATCTGTTCACTCCCAGGTCGCACAGCAGGTCCTGCTCCACCACGAGCTAATAGTAGGGCCTCTGGCAAGTCACTTAGTGACCTGGTGGCAGGTTTCCCCAAGCGTGAGTGTGCTGTAACAAACTGACAGGTGATAATTATTACTCTAGCAGCTTTCACTTCCTAAGATGCAGTACCTGTGCTTTCCATGTCTTTGCTCACTCACCCTTCACAGCATCCGGATCCATCCTCTGCCTCCATGCCCTGCCCCAGGTTGTAGATGGCGAAATGGAGGTTCAAGATGTCAACTCTCTAGGCCAAGGCCACCCCCTGGTTAGGCAGCAGAGTTGTAATTTAATCCCAAGTCAGGCTGCCCCAGAGTCCTTGCTCTCACATTGCCTCAGTGCTCTGGGTCAAAGTGCTAGTATTTTAAGCTTGATGTTCAGTTCCACTGAAACTCAGGCCTATTGGCAACAAGAAGGAGCTACAACTAGTGGGTAGGCCACAGAAAAGGAAGGCTGAGAGAAGACAGAATGGAGGAGACTCAGTGATGGAATAAGCACGTGGTCCTCCATCTGGGAGCCTAAGAGGGAGGTGGCCGTGCCTTGGGGCTGCTGCTCTGAGATCCTACAGGAACCAGGAGCCTGAAGCCCTTGGCTGTGTCACAACCTCAGGATATCTGCTTGGTTAACCACATCCAGAATAAATAAAAGGCCCCGAGACATATGTAATGTCTGCACCAAAGCAAAATGCATTTACAATCATTTCGTTCCAACTACAGGGAAGCAACTGCTCCAAGTCTCTGACAGGGAGGGCAAGCAAAGCCATCTCAGTCTCCGTGATGTCTCTCTTCGACGTGTAAATGCCATCAGCTTTCTCTTTATTTAGCAAGTTGCTTTTATTTCTTATTTTAGTGAAAGTAAAAAAAAATACACACACAGCACTTGGGAGGTCTATGCTCACCCTAACTTTCCCAGAAGCTCTGAAATTCCTGAACCCTTAATTCTCTCTCCGTGGGGATTTTAGGAAGCTGAGCCTAATGGCTTTGAAGAGGTCACTGTACCTGTCTCCCATGGTTGGTGGGAGGATAAAATGTGACCAGTACATGGAAATAAATTCTGAAAGCAGCAGACCCACATTTGTGATGGGTATGAAATGGGAGAGCTGCAGAGGCACCAGCCTCATGTCCATAAATCGGTCTGGCTCTCTCATCTTCCAGAGTGGAGTGGCACTGTCCTACCATCTTTGCAAACAGAAGTGGCCATTGCTTTGGCCAATGGAATGGGGATGGGAATAGTGACTGTCACTCCTGGGTGGAAACTTAGTGCCAGTGTGAGATCTACCTATTCTTCTTCTCTCTCCATGTTCCAGATAGTGGCTGCTCAGAGATCCCCAGCTAATTTGTGGCAGTTGTGTAGCATAGGGCAGAAATAAACCTTTATTGTTTGAAGCTACTCAGAGTTTCCAGGTTGCTCATTCCTACACCAAACCCTCCCTGTCCTGACTCTAACCTCCAACAACCTACATAGCTGCTGGTGATCCACAGAGGCTCAGTGTGAAAGGCACCTGGTTCATCCCAACCCCTCTGATGGTGTCCATGCTACTCCCCTACTGCCCATTCTCCACATGACAGCTAGAGTCATCTTTAAAGCCACGAAGTTGATCATAACAAGACCCGCCCCCCACCTTCAAGGCCACTCTAGACTCTAACACAGAATAAAGTTCAAGAACTGCATGGACCTGGCTCCAGCTAAGCTCTCCAGTCACAGTTCTTATACCTCTTGGTTCATACTTAAAGCCCTATTCAGACCAAAATTACCTCGCTCTTTCAAGGGTGCCAAGCTTTCTCTCACCCCAGGGCTTTGCACATGCTGTTCCCTACACATAAAGCACTCTTCTCTGTCCCCTGATTTAACTAACTCCCACACATTCATTGGGCCTCAGCTTAGCTCTCACCTCCTCCAGGAAGGCCTCCCTGACTCCCAGGCCAGGCTAGGTGCCTCCACTCTTACAGGTGGTATCACCATGTACTGTCCACTTACTTGCAGAGCCACTTTGGGGTGTGGACTTGTTGAAGGCTAGAGCTGTGTTTTGTTGTTCCCAGTATAGCCAGTGCCTATTGCAGTGTCGGCCACTTGGTAACTATCAAGCACTACTGAATGAATGGACAATGAGTCCCTCCACACACAGGTCCTCTAACTGTGGGAGGAGTCAGCAGTTTAATGAGGCAGGGGAAGCTTCTGTATACCCCTCCCCTTAACTCTCTGGCTTGAAGGGAGAAGGCAGGGAGTCCGTGGTGATAAATAGAGACCTTCCAAGAGGCTCAGTGGCTGGGACACTTGGAGGGCAGCAGCCTGGGGCCTCCTGGGGAGTTAATGGTTTTCAGAAGCAGTTTGGAAACAAGTCTCACAACCAGCCAAAACAAGGCATAACCTCTCCAGGCCCCTCAGTCCCAAGTGCTCAGCTCAGAGAGAGCTCAAAGGGACTTAATGAATTATTATGTCCACATTTCTTGCTGATAAATGACAGTCTCATGCTCCATTACCAAATGCTGGTTATAATATTTAATCAAAGTCTAGTTTCATGCATCAGTTGGTTTGGGAAATAATATTTATGGGTCTAGAATGCCTTCAACCTTCAGGCACATGGCCGAAGAGAATCATTGTTTTGTAGCTACTGGTCAAGACTATAGGAAATGAGATAAAATAACTTTGAAGTTCATTGCTGCCTGCTCAATGCCAGGTCCTCTAACTCAATGTCAGAGATGCCAGGATGGATACAAACTAGTTCCTTAATATGTAGGACTCCTCTCAGGTCCACACCTTTGCTCCCTGGTGCTTCCGTCCTCTCCCAAACCCAATTCATAATCCCATCAGTTCGAGTTCTGCCTCCTCCAGAAAGCCCTCTGTGACCAATCCAGCCCCCAGGGAGGTCAAGCTATACTCTTAGCTTGCTCTCAGTCCACCACACATGCACGTGCTGTAATGGCTGAACTTTACCCTCAGAAATCCTGGCCATCTCCATTGCTGTGGCTTCCCTGGGTTTGCTTATTGTCCCTCTCCACCTCTCCTCATTGTTGGACACCTACTGGTGTTTGTGAAAGTCCATTTGACTGAACGGAATTGAATTTATAGCCTTTGGATCTTGAACACAAAGTAAGTTTAAAATTTACCTATTATAAATCATTCCTTGAATTTTACTCTTTTCCCTGTGCTCCCTCTTTCAGTGCACATGCCCAATCAGACACCTGGAAGTCATTTATGAGTCCTCCCTTTGCCTCTTTTTTCTTTTCCTTTCCTTTCCTTTCCTTTCCTTTCCTTTCCTTTCCTTTCCTTTCCTTTCCTTTCCTTTCCTTTCCTTTCCTTTCCTTTCCTTTTCTTTTCCCTTCCTCCTTTCCTTTCCTTTCCTTTCCTTTCCTTTCCTTTCCTTTCCTTTCCTTTCCCTTCCCTTCTCTCCTTCCTCCCTCCCTTCCTTCCTTCCTTCCTTCCTTCCTTCCTTCCTTCCTTCCTTCCTTCCTTCCTTCTTTCTTTCTTTCTTTCTTTCTTTCTTTCTTTCTTTCTTTCTTTTCACCAGAAAAAAAAATAGAGGTATTATCTGCCTACTAACTATCAGGCATGTGCTAGGAGCTACAGACAAGATGTAGTGAATTAGCCAGAAATAGTCTAGTGGGATTTTACCTTCTATATGTTCAAATGGTTTTTCTCTTTTACATTAACAAGGCCACTGCCCTGGTCTGGCCCTCTTCATCTCTAACAGGCTTCTAACCAGTCCGTTGCCTCTAGCCTTCTGTACCTGCACACCTTCACCATCACACCTGGTCAATGGTTTGGAGAATGTGGAAGTAGGAGTGGAGGGGGGTGGAGAAAGCACTGGGGGAGAGCTCACAGGGGCTGGCTTCTAGCTCCCTATGTGAACTTGGCTAAGTCTTTCCCTCTTGAGGCTTCAGTTTAATCAACTGTGGAGTGGATTAATAATTTGCACCTTCATGTGGGTCTACCTTGGAGGCAGATCTGGAAGAAATAACAGAAATAATTTACTGAACAGCTCCAGCACATTACAGGTGTTAACTCAATCCTCCCAATAATTGGAGGTGGGCAGCCATTCCTATTACTACTATTCCCATTTTGCAGCAGGGAAACTAAGGCTCAGAGAGATTCAGTGGCTTGGCCCAGCTCACACAGCTCTAAGTGGTAGAAATGGGACTCCATACACACTACCGACTAATCCACAGCCCCAGATCTCTTAATTTTACGAGCCCTCTCAGTCCATGAGAGTATCCTCACTATGACTAATAGGTTTATTTGCAGCTTTGAGCAGGGTGGGGCTGGTGAGTTATGACTCAGTTTCCCCTAAATAGAGAACAAGAGACACCCTGTCCTAGGAGGCAATCACACTTAAATCTATGGCTTGTCAAAATGTTTTCAGATGCTTCACCACAAGTGAAAGTTGTGAAAGCCCCAGGGGGTGATTACAGGAAAAGCCAATAAAACAGCCTTAACCTGAGCAGAGCAGGTGGATCTTGCCAAGGGCGAGCAGTGCCAAATGGTGGTATCACTGTAGACAGAAGCACCCTGGAGACACGGGTCTGCTTCATCTCAAGGCTGGAGAATGGTGCAGAAAGGGTCAATCTAGAGAGGAGGGGGCCAGGTTCTTGTCTCCCACAACTGCCTTTCAGTTCCTCCCCTCAAACCAGCCCTGGGTGCTCCCCGCCACCTCCAGCAGCTTCCTCTCTCATTAGGATTTCTCTGACAACCCCAAGGATTTACAATGTGAAATGTTTCCATTTCCCTGACATGATGTCTCCGCTTCAAAGCACCCGCGCCTGCCCTCCGGAGCCTGAGATGGCGGTGATTTTGAGAGGGAGACAAATGAATCAAGGGGCTGACACCCATCCCTTTCTTTTTCCCCCATAATACATCTGTTTATTATTGAACAGGGGCTTGCATGGTTCCATGATGAATTGTCTTCTCCTCTGTAGCCATGTCCCCAGACGGCTGGGCAGGCTGAAGTATCTTCCAGGAGCATCTGCTTTTGATCTCTGGTCCTTTTAAATCTCGGGTTAAAATCTTTAGCTTGACGGGTCTGAAAGGCAATTTCTAGCAGCAAAGGAGCCTTAAAGCCCTCAGAGAGGATCATCTGGGTTCTCTCCAGAGAGAGCCCCACAGGACCCCCTTGGACAGGCTGAAAATAGAGCAAGGGGCCTCTCTGCACAGAAGAAGCCCCCACTTAGGACCTGAAGGCACCATTCTCACCTGCAGGCGTCGTGTCCTTTGGGACCCCAGGAGAATAGGGTTTGGGCTGCTCCTCCCACCCCTGGGTTCGGGGCTGCCTGGACCTGGCCCCAGGTCTCCTCTGAAATGGCACTTCTTTAGGGAGATTGCCCTTGACTACCTCCAAACGGGGCCTCCTGCTCACCAAACCCAGGTCCTTTTCTTCCTTGAACCTGGCTACACTGCTTTTCTGTCTTCTTACAGGTGGGCAATGGTTCTGGCCAATGGAACACAAGGCCACTTGCAAGCCTGGCCATAAAACCGTCCCCTATGTGATCTCTGTTGTGCCCTCCCACAAATGCTCCCCCGGTGTCCCTGTCTATGGCAAAGCCTCTGTCCATCTGGATCCCCTGACTTTCCCCTTGGCCTACCATGAACACTCACACTGGGGCTGTGAAACCACTGAAATTCGAGCTTTGTTGCTAAAACTGTTAGTGTTGCTCTAGGTTTGGTCCCTGAGGTATGACAATGCCTCACCCCAGCCCCCTGTGCTTCTTGGTTGTGCTCAGCACCCTTGATATTTTATTCTCTGGGGAATGCATGTGATGTCTGCATCTCCCACTATACAGTGGTAGTGGGGACTGTCTCTCCTTCACCACTGCAGATGTGGGCTCAACATAGCACCTGGCACAGAGCATGGACCCCAAGGACAGCTGTAGGATGACTGACTGACTGGGTGATGGCGATCCTTCTGAGATCTACAAGGGTACTGAGGTGGAATTATCAGTGGAAGCTGTCTGGAATGTGAAGCCAGGATCCCCACCATGCAGGAGCTGAGAATCTGGTCATCTCATGTCACTTCTTTAAGCCTCAGTTTTCCTTATTAACTGGGTACTCCTGGGAAGAATAAAAGATGGAGGGTGTGTGGAACTGCCAAGCACAGTGTGTGGCTCAAGTCTCATCATCGGCAGATGTTATCAGCAGATGATCAGAATAAGACCCAGAGAGGCCTCGCTACTAGGTTGAAGGTCTGCAGCTGGTGAGAATCAGTGACCATCGACTCAGTGGGAGGATTACTATGGAGGCCTCTGGAATTCTAAACCAGGGTGCTTCTACCTCCACACAGCTTTCCTGACCCTGAGGCTGGAGCTCTGGAGCCAGGTAGCACCAGCTGGGCCACCTCCTTCACCCTCTCTGAGCCTCAGCTTCCCTATGTTAGAATGGGGGAGATGGCAGGCACATCTTAAAGTTGTCATGTAGACAACAGTGTCTGACCTGGAGGAAGGCCTTCGTGAACTCGCTTATCAGCTTTTTCTGGTCTCTGAGCTTTTTGTCTAAGTTGCTGAATGTCTCTGCCTGAGTCTCCTTGACCTCATCTGTAGGTGACACTCTGCCTACCTCACCAGCCTGCTGTGACTGCCAACACAAGCACGGTGTCACTCTGCCTGCTACCTAGTTGAGCAGTTAATACCAACAACTATTGTTAGTGGGGATGATGATATCGGTAGTGGTGGCTGCATGTGGTAGAAGTAATTAGCAGCGGTGGACCACGGGACTGGAAGTGTGGGTGGCACCAACAGCAGTGGTTGTGAGGATGGAACCAAAGTGAGGGGGATGGGGAGGGGCAAGAATCGTGAGATCCCCAGAAGCTGGGGTTGGAGTTCAGTGGGCAGCCGTGTGGCCCTTGTGTCATGAAGGTAATGGCAGTGGTCATGGCAGTGACAGTTATAGTCAGAGTGGCAGCAGTAAGAAGCTAGTGACAGAAGAGGTGACAGAGGTGGTTACTGTGCTCAAGCCACACTGGCTTCCCTTCTGTTACCAGGCCCCCTGCAGCCTGCTTTTCTGGGAAATCCTGTGTCACTGTGGCCCTCCCCGAAGGTCAGCCATCTGTGGCGTGACCAGGTGGTGAGGGAGCATTTCCTTCAGGCTCCTGCTGCTGGGGGGACCCAGGTGTCCACAGGTGCCTGGGCATGACAGGTGAGCCAACAGATCCAGGGACCTGACAATCCAGGCCTCTGGTCTGCCTAAGGCCTCCTCAAATGTTCACCCAAAAGGGGACTTCTACTGGCCTCTGAGAATCCTTAAGCAAACTTAGGTGTTTTTCTTCTACTTTCCCTTAACACTCATGGGTTCACTTAATAAATATTCACTGGGGACCTCCCATGGCCCTAGAGAAGAAACGAATGGTTGTAGCAGCTTCAAAAAGGCCACAGTTAGGGAGGAATCTCCTGTGCGCTCTGTTCCTGGAAGTGCGTTGCTGTCCTGGGGATGTTCACATGGCTGTCCTTAGTGTTCTTAGAGTCTGGTACAGGACAACACTCAGTCGCTGGGTTTCTTTCCTTCACAGACATTCTGGAACAGCTACCATGGAAAGGCAGAGGGAGTAGTGGTTAAGAGCCACTGCCTGGGTCCCAATCCTACCTCTCTACAATCATGGGCAACTTTCTTAATCTCTGCTCTAGTTTCTTCAACTGCAAAATGCAGGTACTAGACTTTGGTCACATAGCAGACAGCAAAATAAAGTTCTAGCTCTCATAGGGTTTACATTTTAGTGAGGGAACATATGAAAATCACACAAATATATATGTCAGGTAGTAAAATGTGTCAGCTAGGAGCTAGGAGTGATATGGCAGGGTGTAGAGACAGAGAGTAACACAGCTGCTATGCAGGCACAGAGGGCTTCTCTAGAATGTGACATCTAAACAAAGGCTTGGGTAAAATGAGGTGTCAGCCATGTGACTACCTCAGGGAAAAGGGTTCCAAGCAGAGGGAATGGCAAGTGTAAAGGTCCTGAGGCAGGAGGAAGAACAAGAACCAGCGTAGCTGAAGTGAGTAAGTGAGAGGGCTAGGAAATGAGGACAGTGAGGTAGTTTGGGGCAGACAATGCAGAAGCTTTCAGGTCACAGTAAAAAGTTGGATTTTACCAGTACAATAGGGGGCCAGTCGAGAGTGTTGAACAAAAAAGTGTGAATTGGTCAGATTTAATGTTTCAAGAATCACCAGGCTGCTGTGTGAAGCCTAGACTCTGGGGGTGGTAGAAGGGCAACAGTAGGGGATCAGCTAGGAGGCTACTCACTACACACAACCCTGGACGGTGGCTTGGGTCATGGTACAAAGTGGGAGAGGTGGTAAGAAGCAGGGGGATCCTGGGTATATTTAGAATGTAGAGAAGACACAATCTGCTGGTTGACCAGCTGTAGGGTATGAAAGAATGCAAGCATGCAAGGTGACTCTGAAGCTTTCAGCCTGAACAATTGGCAGAATGGAGCTGCCATCTGCTAAGTTGAAAAGCCTGGGTGAGAACCAGGACTGGGGTGCAGGGACAGCGAGAAATCAACTGTTTGGTTCTAATGCTGTTAAGTTTGAGACATGTGTTTGCCGTCCAAGTGGAGATTCTATCAGCTGGTTGGATATATGAATTCAGGGAGTTCATATGAATGGAAAATTTGAGCTGAAGCTATAAATGTAGACCTCAGTGTAAAAATAAAAATGGGGACATGCAAATAAAGTAGAGAAGAATGCTGAGGACGGAGCCCTGGGACCCTCCAAAGTCAGGTCAGGGAGATGAGAAACCAACAATGGAGACTGAGAAGGAACAGCCTATGAGGTAGGAGAGCCAATCAAGGGTAATGGCCTAGAAAGTAAGCATTTCAGGAAGGGAGGTGTGCTGATAGGTTGAGTGAGATGAGGGCTGAAGAGTGACCACCAGATTTATCAACACAAGTGCATAGCTGGGCAATAACAGCTGGAGGAGGAATCGCCTCGTCTGAAGCCATAATCTGAATGCAGGCCATCTCTGGCTCTGGGAGGGGCCGGTGCAATGAAACAGCGGGTAGGAACCAAGTCTCTGGTTTTAGGGCCTTGAGAAGTGCAGTCTGACATGCAAAGCTTTTAAAATTTTATGAGGGCATCCAGAGGTATAGGAGAGGGGAAAAAAAGGTAAGCTGGTGGGGACTGATTTATGCTCACAGTGGAACTACATAAAAGATGCCAGGGGTTCTGGGCACCCTGCAAAAGCCACTGGGAGGTCAGTGGTAGAATTCTTTCCATGGAGTCCATAAGGAATATCATCTGGCCAGCTGGACATGTGTAACCTCCCCAGGTTACCAAGAGGGGTGGATACAGTGACTGATTTCTTAATTATTTTTTTGTTTCACAATTTGATTCAGTTGATCATACACAATTTTAAAACACCTAAAAAAGATTTGTTTTCTAGGAATTGTCTCCCTCATTCCAATTCCTGGCTTGACACGGGACAGAGTGCTTTCCTAGGGACTTCCAGGAGGGCCAGCCCGAGGAAGTGGCCTGCACACTGAAGTCAGAGCTGGGGGTATATTCTTGGACCATCACTTACTGGCTGTGTGGTGTTGGATGAGTAATGTAGCCTTGTTGAACCTCAGTTTCCTAGGTGTCATCTTTTCAGAAAAGCTTAAGTCATGCCCACCCTTCCCAGGCTGTCGCACGTCCCCTTTATCACTCTGCTCCTATCACATTTTGCCCAGCTCTTTAATTGCTGGATAGCCTGTTGACAGGTTGACTGTAAGCTCCTTGAGGGGAGCACCTGTGTTTAACTTGTCACTGTGAACAGTGAGCAAAAAAGTCACTAAATACACAGTTGCTGAATAAAGGGACAGCTGTGACCTTCCCAGGGTTATTCCAGAGACTAAGGGAGAGAAGGTCTGAGAAAGTCCCATCCATAGCATCACAGACCAGGGCTCAGCAATGTTGGTGAGCTGCCTGGATTCATCAGAAGGAGGGACTCGGGTTCTGTGCAACTACCCTGGATGCCCTAGGATCCTGGCTTTGGCAATGGGGTCCCTAAAAGTGGTTTTGGGGAGACAATGGTCTTCCAGGCCTGGTACTATCTTTACAGTTGAGGACAGGTTCCTCATACACCAACCCTCCCAAAAAGCCTCCTGTGGATTCACCCTCTGAATATTAACAGTGCTCCTCCTTGAACTTGCTTGTATTTTCAGCCTGTATTCATTCATTCACTCACTCATTCATTCATTCATTCATGGTCTTTTTTTTCCTTCAATGATTCTAATACTATGACTGACTGCTGTATGTGGTGCACTGCTCTGTGTGCTGTAGTGCACTGAGGTGGGGATGTTGTGCACACACACAGCAAGAACACTTGAGACTCTACAACTGAGGGCCAAACTGCTGGCTCTGACATTTAGTAGTGTGACCTCAGACAAGTTACTTAACTTCTCTGTGCCTCAATTTCCATACCTGTGTAATGGAGATACAATGGCACTGACCTGCTTGGGTTTGAAAGGATTAAATGAGTCAATCATATAAAGTGCTTTGAACAGCACCTGACACACAGCATGTGCACAACAGGGACTGGCCAGTCTCACAGCAGTGAACAGGACAAAGTCCCTGCCCTCACAGGGGGATGGGACAGATAACAGGCACATAACACAGAGCTACATAATGCTCAGTGCAACAAAGAATGCCAGGGCAGGATAAGGGAACAGAATGTGACCGGTGTGTGCTGATGGAGATACTGTGGTCAGGAAGGCTGTCAGGGGAGTGAGGCTTCTAGGCAGAGGGAACAGGGAGTCCAGAGGCCGGTACCCAGGCCCTGTAAGCCTGTCCACAGCGGGAAGCATGCCTTTCTTTTATTTCCTCTACACTCCCTTTCTCCAGTTCTCCAGAGCATTGGTTAATAATAACAAACCCCTGCTATTCCAGCTCACCTTGTCCTCCCATGGCTCTCTTCTCTAGCTCCTGCCCCCACCTTCATCCTTCCCCAGGCCCATGGAGGTCTTGTCCTGGGCAGGCAGGGTAGAGTGGTAGAGGCCCAGGAGCCAGGGCCCTTGGGCTTCTGCTCAGCCTTATTTATGCCCTCTGTGAAATGAGGGGACTTGTAGTTCTGTGATATCCAGGGTGGTCCTAGAAGCAGACATAGAAGGAACCTCAAGCACAACAAGTGAATTCCACGAAGGGCATGCCACTTGCAGATTTTCTTCCATGTAGCCCCTGGGACAGGGTGAAATGATGAAAGAGGGAGCTTCAAGCCCATCACTGGCCACATCACCTGGCAACTTCACATGGAGGGGAAAGGCTCTGGGTCCATCCTGCACCATGGAGAACCTCATGGTCAAAGAGCTTGGGGAGCAGGCTGGCCGGTTTTTCTACGTTTTTCTACAGATATTTTCTGAGCACCTAATGTGTATGAGTGCCAGGGCTGGTGGGGTCTCAGAGGAGCAGAAGAGGGGGTCTCTGTCACCTCTCCAGCTGGGAAGGCAGGACTCCAAGCTCTTGAGTTTGAATGCCAGCTTCGCCACTTACTCAGTGTGAGCCCCGGAAGTGACACCTCCCCTCTTTGGGCCTCGCTGTTCCCATCTAAGAAATGAGAACAATGATAATCCTGCTCATTCTGCCTCAAGCAGCAGAGGGCTGACCAATCATAGTGGTGAGAGTGACATTGTCTATTTTCTCATGTGTCCCGAGTGTGACAGCCCTGTGTAAACTTCAAAGGCCACCTGGACCAGATGAGTATTCCTGCATAGCACAACTCTGGGGTCAGAGACCTCAGTTGCAGATTGAGCCCTACCATCTGCTAGCTGTGTGTTCTCAGGTAGTTCACATCTTAACTGAGTCTGAATTTTAGCATCTGTAATGCAGGCTCTTGGGACCACTGCAAAGATTAACTGAGAAATGTGTGGGAAAGGCTTCATCAAGAACTAGGAGAAGCCTGGCAGGGTTAGCAGCTATTACATTTGACGTAACTGTCCACCAGGGGCTAAAGGGGCCGCTCCTTTGTCATGGAATGCTGGGACCCGAGGCTCTACCAACACAGCACAGTGAGGGTGTAAGGAATTCCCTCCCTTCAGGATTAGGCTCTGGGGATGCCCAGCACTGGAGATACTTGAAGTTCGGGGTCATGCTGGTTTTGCATGGGACATGTGACCAACTTTGCCCCGAAGACAAGGAGCGCCTGGCCATGCCGAAGGAGCACTGAGGCATGCTGGCTGCCTTCTCAGACAGGCAACTTTTGCAGGAAGGGAAGGTAGAATGTGGCAAATTTAAAAAAGGGCCAGAGTGCACTGAGGGAGAAGGACAGGGCTGCTACACTGTCCTCAAGTAATCCAGCTTCATTTCAGGGTGAGGGCAGGCTTGGACTCCATTTATTTATTATCTATGGTTTCATTCTCAAATCTGTCACTTGAAAGAACATTTTATTGACATAAACAATACATAAAAATATGCAGCTGTCATAAGTTACAGCTGGACGATGACATTAAACCAGTACCCAGCTCAAGACACAGAACATTATGGGTCACATGTTTCCCCAGCATAACCACTATTCCAGCTTCTAAAGCCACTGTCTAACTTTTCCTGCTTTTAAACTTTATGTGAATGGAAGGTACTGTGGACATTCTTTTGTATTTGGCATCTCTTGAAAAAGGCTCAATATTAGGTTTGTGACTATTTATATTATTCCATGCAACTGTGGTTCATTCATCCTCACTGTTGTATCATATCCATTGTGAGAATGTGCCATCAATTATTTATCCATTCTACTGTGGATGGGCTTTGGGTAGTTTCCATTATTAGCTGTTATAAATAGTGGTGTTAAGAGTATTCTTATATGATCTTTTGGTGACTATATGTAAGTATCTGCCCCACTCCCTCCACGGGGGAGTAGAGAACGCAGGTCCGGGGTATACTTCTGCTTAGCTTTAGTGGATCCTGACAAAGTGGTTGTATCAATGTGCATCCACCCACAGCCTGTTAGAGTTCCAGCTGTGAGAGAAAGAACAAGAAATGAACAAAGTATGCGGATGTGGAAGTGAGCATGGTGTGTCACTCATTCTGCAAAGAATTTGGGGCACTACCTAGATGTATGTCCTGTGACATGTACTAAGGGCACACACACGGTTCAGATATAACTCAAGCTCAGGGTGATGGCCAGGCATGCCCACAAAGAACCAGAATTCCAGGTAGGAAGGCCTCAGGGGAAAGAGTTGAGTCCATGGAAGGACTGGAACAAGGCTCCTGACCTCCTGCCTTATTATCTACCACCCTGTTCTAGTTCAGGTTTGTCTTGACTTACAAGGTTTTTAAAAGTGCATTTTAGAGACTGGCAGATACTCAAAGAGCTCTCAAGACAAAATCAGCTCCTGTAACCCTTGCCTCATCCCAAGGATGTAGACTAGACACTCTTCAGGGAATTCCCAGGAGAGGGAGACTCGAGTTTCAATGTACAATCCTCACCAGAGCTCAAGCCCCAAATCCAGACACAGAGGATGAGCACAGGGAGAGCAGATGGTCTCATGCCAACCACTCACCCCAAACCCAGCCTAACACCCACTCCTCACTTATTACCATAAGGCACAGCCTGTATCTGGTCACTTTGTATGAGCACTGCAGTGAGCTGTGGGTTGTTCTGTTGAGCAGAGGAAAGCACACACATTTCCAAGTTCAATAACCTTGCTGCTTGGTAGTGAGTGCCCTGGGACTGCCCAGCCCTGGGCCCTGCCATCCCCTCCCGCCACAGTTAGAGAAAGACTCCTTGTTGAGGAGAGGAACTGGTAAGGCTGCCTCCATGTCTTGCTCCCCCAAGACCAGGTGTTTTGCTCGGCAACAAACCAGAGCTGTCCTGGAACCAACGTTGTTCAGACTTCGTCACCCCGTCCATCACCCTGGCTTGGCTGCAGGTCCTGAGGTGCCAGGAGATGGAGTTCGCTCCTCATTTATTTTCAGCATTCCCCTCTGGGGAGCCTGAAGTAAAAGTTTCTTGTAATGACAGTGCCAGGAAGCCCTTAGGTGATCATCTCTGCTGATGGGGACCCAGAGGGTAAAGACTCCCACAGGTCCTACTGCTGGGAAGGTAGGGCAGGGATGAAACTGGAGAAGAACCCATGCTTCCTCCCCCACCCCCCACCCCCAGCCCCACCTTCTGGCCTCGCCTGCTGGTACCAGTGCTGCCTTTTTCCTGGGGCCTGCTCATATCCCCCATCACTGGGACTGGCCCCACTAGCAGAGGGGAAAAGCTACCTGGAGCTCCAGCCTGAGGCAGCAGGGCTCATTCCAGCCGTGGCTGTCAGGGCACGGTGCCCACACTGGGCTGCAGAGGGGCATGTTGTGATCTCCAGTCCCAAACCACAGGCTGTCCCTGCATCTGTCAAGTGCGATCTCTCCTGGGCCCCTGCCGGCCTCTCCAAACAAGCTATCTTTATGAAATGAAATGACTACCCTTCATATATTAAAATAACACCTCCCTAGGAAGGACCTCGCATCAGGGCTGCTTTACAAAGGGACATTCACAGGCTGGCAGAGGAAAGCTGGTGGAGGCTTGGCTCAGGGCCCAGAGGGAAGAGAGGATGGGGAGCCTGGGGCTCCAGGGTTACAGACAGGAGGGTGGGTTAAGGGGAAGCAGAGATGGGGGCTATGGAGGCTCAAGGCTGACAAAGAAACTCTGGGTTCAGCCAGGTGGTGCAGCCCACTCCCAGCTGATGCGGCAGGCTGGGGCTCCCTGAGTACAACCCTGGGCATAGCCATTTCCAGCCTGGTTCTTCATGCCATCATGGTCTGCACTACCCAAATGTCCCCCCTGGAGTGCACACAGGGACCTTGGCAGGGAGGTGGGGGTGGAAGACATCTCAGACGCCAGGCCCTGCTTCCCAAAGACCCTATAGGAAAAGTGGGCATAGATGCTCGGCCCGTGGGCCCCCAGAAATCAGGTGGGCTTGGCTCCAGAATCTGGGCTGGCCGGACTGTCTGCATCCTGCCCATGGGCTGAGTTCACCCTCTCTGAGGCCCTTCTACCCCTCAGCCTGGGGAATGCAGCTCTAGATTTAGATTGACCTGGGGTTGGATCTTGGTACTGCCTCTTCTTGGAGCAGAGATTACATGAGGCACGTTTCCTCATCTGAAATGTGGGCACCAGGCAACTAATTCAAAAGATTTGTCATGACGGTTAAACAAGAGGGCATCAGTAAAAGTTGTGCATGTAGTAGGCTCTCAGTGTTGGTCTTCTTTCCTTATGCTCTGCCATGTATCAGGATTTTAAAATAAGATATATATGTATATACATATATATGTGTGTGTATATATATACATGTATATGTATATACCACAGCAACCTGTACAAGCACAAGTGTTAGATGTTGATCTGATACAAGGAAAGAGCACTGAAGTTTACTGTTATCCTAAAAGGATTTCCTTCTGTGTCTACACTGCCCCCGATTTACTGAATAATCACAATACCCAGGTTTGTTGGCACAGAGTACACGCCCAGAACATTTTTGTTGAATGAATGAATGAATGAGCAGATGAAGGAAAGAAAGAATTCATGTATGAAAGCATGTAGTCCCTACTTTGGACAGGTAGTGCTGGTGAGGGATGTGGAAAGGTAATTCCTCAGTCAGGGACTGTGATGGTGCTGGAGCCTGGAGTCCTGAGCCCTAGTGATGGCTGGGACACAGGCCTAACCTTCCCCATCCCAGAGATGGTGGCTCCCAACCCCGGAGCCCGGGCTGCTCTGGTTCTCCCTTTAATAAAGGCCACCACGCTCTCGCTTACCAGATGCCATTAGAATGAGAATGATGTGTGATGAGACCTGATCTAAGGCTCCCATTTCACTGACCTCAGCATGGCAGAGGTTTGCCCTGGAGGCAGAGAAAGAAAAATAGCAGAAAGAGGAGAGTCCTAGGGAGCTAGGGTCCAGCTCAGGGTCTAAGGGGAGCCAGAAAGACTCAGTCAGCACAGTCATGGAGGTGTATGTGCTCTGCATCTTCAAGGGGACTTCTGAGGCCAGGGAGAGCCTTGCTGGTAACACAGCCCTCGCTCCCGTGTTGGCAGTTCTGGAATCCAAAGGCCTGAAGAACCACAGGTCTTTGGCAAGCTGACCTGAACCTACATGGGTCTAGTCTTTTTTTAAAGCAAAATTAATAAGTATTTAATTAAATATCTACAAAATCATAATGTTGTCAACCATACAGTCTTGATTTGTCCCACTTTTTGTGAACATGGAGGTTTGCTGCACCACTATATTTGTGTATGACTGTGGGTGCTGATCCATGCCCCAGAGAGATGTGAAATGATAGATGGATATGTACCATGTTTTGTGCTCTAAAATCCAAAAAATATGAATTCTGAAACAAATGTGAGCTCTAGGATTTTGGATAAGGGATTGGGAATCTGCTGCTCTACTCAGTTGTAGATTTCTTTAATTGCTTGTTCATTCATTCAGCGTGTCTTTGCTGCCTTTAGCATGTACTTTACCCTTCTGCTGTTAGAGAAGGTTCTCACCATGTACTTATTCATTGGCAAGCATCCCCTGACCCATGCTGGATGTGACACCCTGAGCTGGACATAGAGGGGCCCATTTGGCACATCTCTCTGTTGTTGAACTCATCCCACTGAGCTAGAATCCTCTGTTTCCATCCAACTTCCACTGCAGGCCAGGGTTCCTATGTGTGCAGAGCTGAATCTTCTTCTGTTTTGGCCAACAGAATGTGACATGCGTATGGATCTCAGCCTGTCAAGTGACCACAAGGACGTCCTACAGACATGGAGAAGGCCCAGGCCCTGCCCACTGAGGCACTCATGCACGCCTGGATAAGCAGGTCACCCAGAGTGAGGTTTGGAGGAATCACAGACCAGTAGGGCAGAAAGGGCCTGCCAGAACTTCTGGTCCAGTCCCTTCAAGTGCTTTGATACCCTCAGTCAAGGCTGTGCCAAGGTCACCTGGACACCACCGAGACCCACTTCATTACACACAAGGCCAGTTACAAAATACTCTGCTATCTGGTAAGAGGAAATCCTCTTTCCTGGCATTCTACCCATGACTCTCAAGAGCAGTGAGGGATGCAATTTGTTATAGTGAGGGGAGAATCAAGGAAGACTTTCTGGAGGAGGTACCATAATATTACAGAATTTTGAAGAAAGAAAAGAGTTTTGATAAGCCCTGAGTGTTTGTGCAGTGGTCCTGTGTATGTATGTTGTGTATGTTTGTGTTGTGTATGTGTGGTGGGTAGATACAGTATTCTGAGGGAGGCACTTAGGAAACATGAGGAGTCCTGGCTGTGGAGGACAGGGTGATGCAGCCCCAGATCCCGCTTCAATGAGGGAATTGTTGTCCCAGCTACTGGAAATGCTGCTCTCAGAACGCAGCCTTTAACTGCCAGCCCCTCAGGACCTGCCTTAGCCTCAGGTCAAAGTTCTGCCCTTCCTTCCAGGAACACCCCTCATCAAGTGATGGATTGGAACAGGTATATAAAGTCCCAAGCTTCTCCATGGAAAGGTGTTTGCACCTGCATCTCTTCTGCCTAATATGTTTCCTCCCCAACTCTTTTCCCAGACAAACATGTTCATCCCAAGAGCCTCCTTAGTAAAGCCTGGGCACACAAAACTGCCTCAGAATCTGCTTCCCAGAGCCCTCAACCTGTGACACTGGGAATTTCAAAAGAGGGGGCATGAGGGGACTATTGAAACATAAGACTGAAGAAGTTGGCATTAGGCACCTGCATTTCAAATTATGGGACCTGGCCAGCCCCAAATGCCCCCTCTCCCAGCAGACTTAGTGTTCTTAGCACAGGGCCAGCCTGCTCTTACAGGGGTTTGGAGACCAGTGGTAAAACTGTGAATTAGTATTAGCCAAGTATGTGCCCTTTGCCAGGCACTGCATGCCTGTTATTTAACAAGGATCTTCACAACAGCTCCACTAGCAGGTATAATAATTCCTCATTCTCACTAGTTGAAGAAACTGAACACACTGGAGAAGTCTAGCAACTGCCTCAACCATGCAGCTCGAAAGAGGCAGAGCCTGGAATTGAATGCATGTCTGATTCCAAAGTCTGTGCTTTTCCTCAAAAGTGGCCTCCACCCCTCTCAGAGCAAAGGTACCATGATCTCTAAGACCCAAACCTGGCCTAATTGTCTGTGTTCTCTAAGTGGAGGAAGCGAAAACCTAGTTTTCCTCTCTTTGTACTAAGAGCTCATCTATGGCCAGGGTCAAGGCTGAGGTTATGGCTGGGGTCAGGTGTGTGGAGGAGTTTGGGTTCAGTCTGAGACTGTCCAACAGCATTTTCGTCTCTAAAATTAACTAACCATGACCCTACTGGAGCCATCCTGCTCTCTCAACCCAAACACCATCTTTTAAGAGAGAAAGAAAGAAGGAAGGAGTGGGAGTGGGCACCAAAAAGTAGGGAGACGGATTTGAAGGGGTCCTCTTCAACCTTTTATCCATCATCAAAACCCTCTGTCATTAGGATCGCTGTGCCCGTCTGTCCCATAACATTTACAGACAATCATAAAAGGGAGGGTAATGACCGCAATTACAACTGAAGGACTGCTTTAATGAATATTAAACAGCTTTGAACATCAAAGTATTGACTGAAGTGGAAACCTAATATCTTTCCTCCCAGCCCCTTTCACCCGGAGAAAGGGCAAGGCAGATGGCCTGGCCTTCTGCGGGGCTGTCAGGAACAATTTGCACGAGTCACCAAGTGGCACTTTGAACAAGCCTTCTGCCTAGAGGCCAGCCCAAGAAATAAAGGGATCTGACATTATCTTCTCTGCAGCAGTCAATCAGCAGGGGAGGAGAGGGGCCATGTCACAGAGGGAATCCAGAGCCCATGAAAAGCAGACAGGGTGTCCCCTTCTAGAGAAGTCTGCTCAGGTCTGATGAGAGGCGATCCTGCTCAACCTGCACTGCTCAGCAGCAGGGAGCAGGGGCCACCTACCTGGCCAGCCTCCTCTCACCTTCCCCAGACCTCCCAGCCCCCTTGCTGGTTCTGTCTGCCTGCAAGTCTTCTGCCACAGGACAACCTCCATCCTTCTTGCCTTCACTCATTCATTTAGATAATTAGGGAGCCAAACGAGACAGACTCTGCACTCACAGAGTACATAGTCTAATGGTGGAGACACAGGCACCAACAGGTAATTCTGATGCAGAGGGATAACCATGTGGCAGAGGCAAGACAGGGAAACTCAGGCTGGAGGAAGAGTTCAATCAAGGCAGATCTAGGCCTCAAAGCACCCAGAGTTGAGTTAGGGAAGTGGACATGTCTCTGTCTCCCCCTTCCTCTCTTTTCCAAAATCAATAAATGTATCCTTGGGCAAGGATTAAAAAATAATTTAAAAAAAGATAACAAAACACCATGCTTTGTATACCCATCAATCCATTCAAGCAACAGACTTATCATTTTATCCATTCCTGGATGCTTACTTAAAAGATACCACTTTTCTACTAGCAAAACCAATAGTAACTTGGGCAGCTTTCATGTTGGCAGTCTGTGGGGTAAGTGAACTATGAAAATCTGGGAGGAGGGGCAGTGGGGCTTCTTGGCCAATCAGGGAAGGCTTCATAGATGAGGTAACCCTGGCACTGGGCATGGAAGAAGGAGAAACTGATTTGTGAGGCAAGGAGGCATAGGGCACCCCAGGAACAGGCAGCTACTCTCCCTCCTGATTGCCTCCCCCAACTCCTACTGCCCCAACACACCCTGCTTTTCACCAGCCCCCCACCTTGGCCCTGGTATTTGTTGTTCAGGAACTGCCAGATGACTTAGACCAAGCCTCCCACAAGCTGCATCTTCCTGCGTTGGCCCTGGCCAGCCTTCACCAAATGTTCACTGGGGTGGGTTTGGTGTGATGGACAGGTGTTGTGCTTGCTGCTTTCTCAAAGGACCCTTGTAATCTCCTAGCCTTGATATTACTGAGGAAGCTTCTGATCCTTCTCCAGAGCCCAGGTGCTCAGGTATGTGCTTCTCTTGCAAATGAGGGATCTGACGCATAGAATAAGAGTTCACTAAATGGCTGTGAAATGAATGAGCAGCCTCTGTGTTCCAGCAAAGGGAGATCCAGGGCAGAGACGACACCTTCCTTCCCCCAGGAAGGATCCCAGAGGCCCTCACAGGTCACCCAAGGCCCTTTGCAGTCCATATCCAGTGACCCTGCAGGCTCCTTGCCACAGGGTCCCCAGCCACTCTCTATTGGATTGTCCAGGGCTGGATTATCCAACTTCCCGATGACAGAAATTCTGTGATACACCTGCACCACTAACCATACACTTTTGAGCACTTGAAATGTGACTAGTGCAACTGAGAAGTTGAATTTTAATTTTGTCTAATTTTAACAAATTTAAATAGCCACACGTTGCTGGTGGCCACACATTCATCATGGCCTCTCAAATGTGCCAAATTTTTTCCTGAGAAAGCTTCCCAGGATGAGTGAAATGCCCCTCTTATTTCCCACAGTCCCTGAGCTTGCTCAAGTCACTGCATTCACTGTGTGTAGTGTTGCCTATTTATTTGTCCATCTCAGCCTCTAGCCCAGTGATGTCTGTGGGAGAGTGTTCTCTGAGGGTGTCCATCATATTATCTGGGGGCTTCTGCATACCCCAACACGTGGGTGTTCCACATATCCCTACACTTGGAGCTTTTGAATCCCTAGCCCTAAGGCTTCTGCACACTTCCTATACCTGGGGCTTCTGCATATGCCTATTCCTGGCATTTTTGCACAGTCCCTATACCTTGCTCTTTCCCAAGATGGGGCTGTGCCTCTCCTCCTCCCCAACTGAGCCTCAAGGACTTGGGGGAGCAGCTCTGAAGTGCTGGGCAAAAAAAAAAAAAGGGCTTAGGATCAGTTCTTAGGGCAGAAATGTGTAATGAGGGGCTCCATGGAGGGAAGGAGCTGTGTCTGCTTCATGTCTGTGTCCCCAGCGCCCAGCACAGAGCCCAGCACAGTGATGAACTGAGGAATCTGCGAGAAGGGATGGGGGCAGCAAGGACTAGGAGCTACCTGGGATAGAGTCAGGACTTGAGAGCCCAAGAAAATTATTAGAAGCCAAAGATCCACCTCCTCAAAGTTTTCTGGGGCTTCCTGGCCAGGGTAGTTAGACTTTGGCGGGGAGGTGGACTTCTGAAACTGGTCTGAAGGCAGGTGAAGGGAGTTCCCTCCTCAAATCCCTCAGGGGCACACATGCCTCCCATTACCATAAATAAGAATGGCTGCTAAATCCCACATTAGGCTAAAAACTTAACACCCAGTAAATATTATTAACCACAGGTACCCCTAATTACCCACACTGCTCCAGAGGTTCCGGCAGGTCAGGCTGTAGGATCTGCCTGCCTCTTCAGGTTGCTCTCCCTCACCCATACTCAAGTACTGAACACAATCTCTGGGCCAGGCCCCGAGTGATGAACCCGTGACTCAGAGCTCCCTCAGAAACTCACTCTGGGGAAAGGGAGAGATGGATATTCCTCCAAAACCTAACTGGAGCATAAAATAGCATGAAGCATGTAGAAGAAGCTGCAACAAGGCATTGAAGGGAGCCGATTGTTTGCAATGGGGAAAGAAGGGAAGGTTTCCTGGAGGAAGAGGAATCTGAGCCTGACCTTGAAGAATGGGGAGGCAGGATGCGCTACTGGGTCAGGATTGCTGAGGTCAGTAAAAGAGGTGGGACAGGGTGACCAAAGCTGGGATGGGGGAAACACGGGGTATGGGAGCAGCAGCCAGGAGTGTATGTTTGAAGCATGGGTGGGAGGGAAAGGGGCAGGAGGAAATGAGGGTGGTATAGTTTGCAGGGTCCACACTGGGAACACATGGCAGAGGAGTTTAGACTTTATTCTGTAGGTAGAGACACCAATATAATGAGTCCTTTCCCATTCTGGGCAAACTCTTACTGGAGAAATCCCCAACCCCTGCAGGAAACCATGCTTCTGTGGTCACAGGAATGGAGCAAGAAAATGCTGCTGCCCCAGAAGTCCTCTAACCTAGTCCCTAGGATATGTCATCAACTCTCCTCAGGGACAGCCTGACACAAGAGGGAGGAGGGTCCCAGAAAATCGTGTCAACCCACAACCCAGGGGAGGGCTCTCTCCCAGCACTCATTCCTGCCCTCCCTTCTGCCAGAATGTGCCCAAACATCTCCCCATCACACACCTGCCCCCGGGCCAGAAACCCCACCATTAGTGCCATGCTTCCACTTGAATAAGCATTGCCCTCCAGATACTATGTACTCTGTTTTCCAAATATTAATTCCTCCCCCTCCCAATATAACTGACTCTCAATGCTGCAAATCACATGAATTAAATTTCAGTAAGCTTCCCTTCAGATTAATTAGATTTAATTCAACATAATTTAATTCAACAGAAAGCAGTCAACATTCTGAAGCTGGAGCCTGGGACTTGGAGGACACTAAGACAGAGCATGCCCTCTAGGAGCTCCCAGTCAAAAGGGAGGAGAAGGGACAGGAGCACAAATAACAGTGGCCCTAGAAGAAATCGTGACTGCCAGAGCAGAGATCCATGGAGCAAGGGGCACTCGAAAGATTAAGCTAAATGAGGCAACGCATATGTAAGTGCCTGGCTCATGCCTGGAGGGTCTCAAAATGTTGCTAATTTTATACTCCACTCCTTCATTTTTCTCAAAGGATCCAAGTCTTGGGACACTATAGTGGGAGGAGCAAAGAGAACCAACTGCGTGGCCTGGGCATTGGCAGGTGCGTCTGGGGAAGGGGTGCTAGCTAGGTGTCTGAGCAGAAAGCTGCCTGAAGAATCCCCTGACTCCGCCTCCCTCTTTGGACTGTTTCTGGTTGGTGTTCTCTGAGTAGTCAGCTGGCCCGGATCTACCTGGTTCCTCTAGCTTCTCCTGGCTGCACTTCCACTTCAGATGGAAATCTGTCCTTTCATATTCTTCAGGGTTGACCCCACATCTCCTACTCTGTGGCTTTCTATAAACCCCTGCCTTTTTCTTTTGCTGTATGTCTCTTTCTCCATCTTCCCTCTCTCCTCCTCTTTCTCCTGTCACTCCTTTCTTTATCTCTTTTTTCTCTCCCCTTGTCCCCTGCCAGGCCCTGGCCTCTTTGGTATGTGTCATACCAACATACATATTTGGAACAACTCACCTCACATCTCCAACACTAAACCAGTTTCAGAAGGAAAGAGAGGGGTGCAAGAAATGGCTTTAGTTCTGGGGAAGGCCCACCTCCTGGCTGTCACACCCTACCTTACCAGCCCCTGGTCCCCATGCATGCCACTCTGAAATGCAGACACTCTGAATTATTACTGTGTTTAGAGACCTTCACCACTCTACTGCTGCCTCTCAATTTTCCATGCCCAGAAATGAGTTAAGGATGGATCAGAGACTGGCACAGACTTGACCAAGGTCACACCACAGGCCCATGGCAGAACTGGGATCAGCAGCCAGGTTTCCTGACCCCCCCAGCTTAGAGCACTCCCCACTCTGATGCTCCACCTGCAGCACTTGGCCCCATGAAGGAAAAACATTAACAGCCACATGTGTGGTGTTTGCCTCGTACCAGGCACAGGGCTCAGTGGTTACATGATTCATCAAAGGAACTCCTAAATCATTTCTTCTTGAAGACAAGCCTGTGAGGTGGTTACTATTATTTTCCCATTTACAGATGAGAGAACGTAGACTCAGAGAAGTGAAGGAACTTGCTAAAGGTCAACACTGGTAGAGCTGGACTGGGCCCAGGCCACCGAGTGCCCAGTTCCATGACCCTCTCCATGCTGCACTAATTAATGCCTTTCTGAGAATCCAGGGGTTCTGGTCACAGTCTTGAGTATGCTGTTACTCCCCTGCTCTCAGCTCTACTCTCCCCTGACAAGATTTGAGCATGGCAGGGCTCCATCAAACCTGCCCAGGGACTCCAAGTCTGGACCTGGTAGGTTGCAACCCCACTTTGGTGGCAGCCTGGCTGGGGGCTGTCAACCACCCCACAGGTAAGCGGGATTTATTCACAGCTGCCCCTGCAGTTCAAAGGAACAGGGGCCCAGAATCCTAGTGAGGATGGCTCATATTATGACAGATCTGGGAACCTTAAAGGCAAAAGACAACTTAGCGATGCAGAAAAAAAAATGTAGGTCCCTTGGTCTGGCTCTCAAGGGCAGCTGGGAGCTTAGTGGGGCCCTGCCAGAGTCAATCTCTTGTGCTGTCTGTCCTACTCTGGCAGCAGGCACGATGTGCCCTGGAAACACACAGAGCCTGCCCAGGTTCAGCCCCTTCCATGGACAGCTAGGGCCTGCCCTGGGAATAGGCTTGAAAGCCTCCTGCCTGCGCATGACAGGCCGCCCATGTGAGCACCGGCCGTGCTGATCTGGAGAGGAGGTGGGAAGGAGACTGGCTCCAATAACACACATGTTCCAGGCACAAAAATGTAGCTATTCAGGCAGGGATGCCATAACCTCCAGCTGCTGGGGCTACAGGGCCCAGGCCACCTCGGCAAGTATGCTTTCATACTTATTGGAAACACTCTTGTGTCGAGGGATTTGTTCATTTGTCGGCTGGGCCACTAACACAGCTTTTTACAAGGGAGTCTGTGGTTGCCAGATTCTGATGGCTAAGCTCTCCTCAGCCACTGTTGAGTAAAGGGGATATTTAACCAGGAAAGGGTAGTCCACCTCTCTTAAAGAAAATTATGAGAATAGAAACTAATATCAAAAATTATTGTTGAACACCACTCTGTCCAGTGTCATATACCCACCAACCCCCTTTCAAATTCTTTGTGCCCCTTCTACTCAACAGAAGAGGAAACCAAGGCTCAGACATGAATCAGGGCTTGAGGTTTCCCCGTAAATATGAACGGAAGCCAGGATCTGAACCTGACTTTTGGTCCTGATGCTTTTTTATTATGCTTCGGGATAAGGGAAGAGGCACTGGTTAGGGTTTTAGGCACCTCTTTCACTAAAATTTTTTGAATTTCTTTTCCTTTCTCCTTGGAAAGTCACTTTGAGAAGTGTTCTCTCCTGTGTGACTGCAGAAATTTGAGAATGAGCTAAATGTGCTCTGTGACCACTAATAGTGACACCACGGGCATGTTTTCACTGCAGTGGAAAGATGTCACGACCTATTGTGAACTGAATGAAGGATGGGATGTACAGTGATGAGCCCATTTTTACAAATATGCATTCATCTACAGGTACATGTACAGACATGGATTTGCATGAGGAAATGTCTGGATGGATCTACATCAAATGTTAACAGTGTTATTCCGCCAGAGGGTGGCATTTTATGATGTTTTGTTTGTTTTTTATAAAGGTTGTATGCTCTATAATAATACATACTAGCAGGATTTTAAGAGGAGAAAGAGAAAACTTTGGAATTAGATCACTAATTGGATAAACTCAAGCGTCACAAAGTTCTCTGAGCCTCAGCTTCCTCATCCATAAATGGGTTTCATACCCACTCCCGCTAGGGTTGCTGCTGTCCTGCAGATAAGCTGATGGGTTCTCGGTCTGTTCTGACTCCTGCTCTTGTGCTCCTGGCCTCACCCTGTTTCCCACTGCCTGTCTCTCACCACTTCCTCTGTCCCTCTTTCCCTTCCGTCCTGTCTGCAGCTCTCGCTCCTCCAAGCCTCTGTGGCCTTAGTGCCATCAACCCATGCTGGCTGGGCACCAGGTCAGCTGCACAAAATCTACCAGTTTTCCAGTTGGGCTGTAGCAGGCCCTGTACGGTCACTGCAATCCTCCTGTCACTCACCAGGGAAGTTTTGGGCAGGGCAGTCCCAGCATTCCAGAACACCTGCCTCTTACTACCCTTTTCTGTACCTGCTCTGCAAAAAGGCCAACCCTCAGCCAGCCCTCGACTGCTCTGCATGACTGCAGATTCCGGACATGAGGAGCAGACCCACTTCACAGAGCCGTGGGGCACAGATAGAGGTTGGCAGAGAGGGGATGCATAAGGGAGGACTTCCTGGCCCCTTGGCTCATATCCTGCTGCCCCCCACTGCCCATCTCCCAGACTAGCCTCCTGAGTGGACTGTGCATTGGTCACCCTCTGCTTTTGTCTTGCCAATCCTTCTGCTGGGTCTGCTCTTAGTAATGACTAACATCTATTAAATACTTAAGGATATGTGTTATACTTATCACTTTAACTGTATGAGGTGGGTACTCTTGCTAACCCCATTTCACAAATAAGAAAACTGAGGTTAGGGAGGTTAAAGAACTAGGAAATAACTAATTCATCCTCTAAGACTGACTTTCTGAAAGCATGGAAGGACTTTCCTGACTCTCCAGCCTGGATCAGGGCAGCATTCTGGTGGTTTTCCCCACTGGAGTGACCCTTGGAGACCCCCTATGGGGATAGGCCTGGGTGAGATGCCCACCAAGATGAATATCCTTAGAACTGCTGGTCCCAGTTCTCTTTTCTTCCTAGGGCCATGTTAGGATAGAAAGACACAGATACTGGGGAGCAAGTGTCTTTTATTCTCAGTGGGGAGGAAAGCCAAAGAATCCTTAAGTCATTGAAACTTCTGGAATTGGTTAGGACAATGCACCAGCCACACATGAGTGAGGCCCTGGACATGGGTCCAACAGGGTCCCTGCCTCAGGAAGAGATCAGGAGTTCCTGTGAGAGCCATGCATCCCCTATGAGGCCACATGCTTCCAGAGGGAAAGCCCGTTCCTCCTTTATCCCTTGTCTCTCCTCTAGGACAGGTTGTATAACTTGCAGAGTCCAATGCGAAGTGAAATTATGCAGAATGTTACAATGGCTTTCTCACTGATGGAGCTGGCCTGCCCCGTTCAGTGCCCAGCCCCATGCCCTGCACATAGTAGGCAGGCAGTCAGCAAGCACATGTTTGTGAAAGTGGATAGAATCTGTGTGGATCATGCAACCCACAGCACTCTGGCCTCCTCATCAAAGCAGTTGAGCTGGAGGTGGTTTTGTTTATCCTTTTCCTAGTCTCAATTCTTTACATCTCTTGGAGGAGGGGGCTGAGGGAGACACAGGGTCAGGGGCTAGAGGCCACACAGAAAACACACTTCCCTGGATGAGTGAGCGGGCAGGAGCGAGCAACAGGCATTTCTGAGCCATTCCCTTTCTTGTTTCTTGCCACAAGATATAAACTAATCTATTTAGTTAGAAAAACATGGTTTATTGCAATCTAAGTAATTTGTATTTCTTTTTCTACCACAAGATGTAAACTAATCTAGTTAGCTAGAGCAAGTTGGTTTAACTGAATTCAGAGTAATTACCTTCCAAAGCAAAGCGATGTGTGTGTTTTTATGGTTTGCTGGCTTTTTTTTTTTCCTTTACAGTATTCAAAGGTTGAGACGTATGTGCACTTATGATTAAATAAAACCCAGCCATCCTTTGGTTTGCCAGGGCCTTGGCCTTTCTGGAGGGTCTCAGTCCCCATCACCACCACCTGGGATTTCCTGAAAATGTGCTGGAGGTGGCATGGAAAATCCAGTATGTGCTCCAGTGGAAAGCAATTTGTAACAACATTTCCTGGAGCAGCCGAGTTTGAACTCATTGGGAGGGTATTTACACATGCTGGGAGGGCTGACAGGGCTATCCAAGCCTGGGGGTGATGGACACTGGGGCTCATCTGGTCACTTCAGGCTGCAGGGACACTCCAAGGTGGCCCCTGTATGCCTGGCCCTGCATCACGGAACTCCTTCCTCCTAAGCCTGCCATGTCCTGGGGGCTGGTG
Organism: Anoura caudifer; assembly: GCA_004027475.1. Lineage (NCBI taxonomy): Eukaryota > Metazoa > Chordata > Mammalia > Chiroptera > Phyllostomidae > Anoura > Anoura caudifer. The sequence continues at coordinate 157,438 of PVKU01001803.1, read as the reverse complement.
AAGATGCATTTCACACTCCTTAGCCATTTTTCTCCCCATGGGGCAGGGAAGAAGACCTGGGGGCCTCAGAGGAAGGAAATGGCCTGTCTGTGGCCTGGAAGCTGGGAAGAGCCCAGGCTACCCGGGCAGTGTGCCCAATCTCACTGACATACCCCCCGCAGCAGGTTGGACTCTGAGAAAGTCCTTGTCCCTTCCCAATTCTGTTTCCCCATCAAGTCCAGCTTGGTCTTCTGTGAACCTGTCTTTTCCTTGATATTTGGGGAAAGTGACCTCCTCCTCTCCAAGTGCCTCTTCTCCAGGTTCTTTTAGGTCCTTGCAGCCCTCCTGCCTCACTCCTACCACCTCCTCTAGACATAGATCCACTCTCTCCTCAGCATCCATGAGGACTGTGGAGGGCACAGCCTTTTATCCAACTGCCCTGCAGGCTGAAAATAGGATCTGGCTGCAGGAAGCCAGTCTGGCTCCCAGTGGTTACCCCATTGGAAGAGGGATGCCTGGGAGTGGCCTACACAATGCCATTTGTGATGGTAGAAAGATAGTAAGAAACTTGGGTTCTGGCATTTCCAGCTGGTGGCTTATCTGGTGTCTATTCTGCCCTTCACCCCTAGATCAGGTGTCCACTCTTTCCCACTGGACTTGAATGGATAATACTCGAGGTGGATATTTTTTTCCCTTGAGGCCTCAGCACAGACCCTGGATGGGAACTCATGGGGTGGCTAGCACCCCATGAATGTGAACACCTACCAAAGTGTAGAGTCCCCACCTCCCTTCTCCCTTCCTTTCCTACCTGTCACACTGCCCTATCACCTGGCTTCAGAAGAGCAGATGTCTTTTTTTATTGAAAACATCAAAAAGGCTCTAAGCAATAAAGGGACTTATGGAGAGGAGGGGAAAGAACCTACTATGTGCCCACACAGTCAAATATTATCTTTTAATCTTCACATCAGCTGTAACGAGGGGTATACCTGCTGCCATTTTGTAGATGAGGAAGCTAGGTGCAGTTGATCAATTTGCTCAAGTTCAGTAACTGAGACACCCAACCAGCCCTGACTATTTCCGTATCCTGTGTCATATCCACGGTCCTACATGGCTGCCTGCTTTGGGTAAAGTGCTTCTAGATTCTTTGTAGACTTCCCACTGTTTCTAGACACACGCATGGCAGGACCTGGATAACTGGAAATGACAGAGATCATTCACCTTTGAAAAAACTTCCATACCTGACAGATGCAGCTGTGAGCCCCAAGCCCTGCTGGTGTCCCTGTAGGCCAGCCCAAAGACCACAAACACCTTCCTTTTCAGCAACCTTGGCAAAAATGACTCCTGGCCCAGCCTTCGAAGGCCAGAACCAGCCCCAAGAATGTGAGAGTGAGGCAGACACCAGAGCATCAGGAAGAGGGTGGGATCTGACCTGAAACCTCTCACACACACAAATGTTTTTCTTAGGGAATTTCCTCCCCTCAGCGCTCTTTCTCAAGTTCCCATCCTGGTGACCTGAACAGATTCTATTGAGCCTGCAAGAGGGAGAGCAGGCCTCCTGGGGAAGGCGACAGAGCTGGACGCAGTGTGATGGACTGTTAGAATTAATGAAGGAAGGGGCTGAGCCAGCTTGTTTGCCCATGGGCAATTTTAGCAGCAGTGTGCAATTGGATAATTGAAATCAGGGCTGAGTGCTGGTATGCAAGGAGCCAGCTTCCAATACAAATACAGGAGAGGCCTCCTGCACCCACTGGGCCTCTCTCCTTCTATCACCAAACCCTTCGGGGTATCTGGGCCCAGCCTCCTGTGGAGAGAAAGAGCCGTGCATTGGCACTGTTGATGGGGCCCAGTCAGCAGAGTCTGAAACCGGCCAGGGAGGTGGAGTTACCCTTCTAGTGGGTCCCAGGGAACCTAGTTTGCTGAGATCCTTCATTTATTGAGCCAATAGGATGAATGCTGAGGGTCCATGGTGAATCAGAAAGATGTGGCCCTCTGTGCCCAGTGCTGTGGGACTGACCTGGTTAGACATGATCCCTGCCTTCCTGGAGTTCAGTCATATCTGTCCTCTCCTGGGGACAGATGCAAAACAGCCCACTCCAGCACAATGAGGCAAATTTCACAAGGCAGATATAGCAGGGAAAAGGGGCTCTTGGGAGCAGGAGGAGCAGACATGACTTGCTCACCCAGGTCTTCCAAGTACTTACAAAATAGTGCCTGGTACATCATATTAGTGTAGGTAGCTAGATATTAATAAAAGAGAAGGGAGCAAAGGGAATCAATCAGACATTAAGAAGCCTAATCAACTAGGGATCTGAGCAGAAAAATAGCCTGAGTAAGTCTGGAAGTTATAGCTTCAGACAACTCAGGGGATTGTAGCACCACCCACCAAGGGGAATAATACCCATCCTTCCCCCATTTGGAAAGGAAGGGCCAGCTTTCCAATCTACTCAAGGTACAACCAGTCCACTTGCCAGGACTATGGGGGTGAGGAATAAAAAAATAAAGGGGAAATTCCTCTGCTGGATGCATGCCCAGTAGAAGCCAAGTTTGGTGCAGGGGGAGGTCCTTCTACTATAAGGGATGCACAGTAGAAACTAATATGGCAACCATAAGGGGCAGAGTTTAGCCGGGTAAAAGGATCAGGTTGGATAAGGGACACGGAGCCCTGGGATGATCTGGGAAATAGGTTAGGGGGAGGACTCAACACAAGCCCCACAAAGGATTGGAAACTTGATTAATTATTTTGAAAGAGTACCTGGTCCTTCCCAAGCCTGAGATAATATAAAAGCTTAATAAAGTGTGTGCTCTCTCTCTCTTTCCCCTTCCCTCTCTCTTTGTAACACAGCATGTTCTCTGTCTGTAGTAGCCATGCTGGCCTAGCAGCTGCCTGGACCCCTGCAACAGGGTGGACTCCAAGCGTGGACCTGGGTACAGTAGCATAACACTGGCTGGATGCAGCAGAAATAGGACTGAACTAGCCAAATGGGGATAGAGGCTGAACTGGACTGTGACATGGCTTGAACCAATGGCACAGAATTTCTGGACACTGGCCCTATATCTGGGCCTGATGAAGACAAGGCTGGACGTTTTCCACAGTGGGACGGATGGAGTTGAGACAGTGGGACGGATGGAGTTGAGACACTGGGAACCTGGTGGCAGCCTTCTATTTTTATCCCAACAAGTCTTACCACAACACTCCCATGCACAGGTCCCTGAAAATGCTTTTCTCACAGCTCTGTGAAAGGACCCCATTTCCATTAGCAACAATAGTAGATGATCAACAAGAATGTCTGCGACTGAAAGGAGCGAGACTACTGGGGAAAGGCATTCCAGGCGGAGGAACCTCACACACAAAAGTTGGGAGGAACAACAGGCAGGGTGACCTGTGTGGCAGACTAGAAGCAGCTCCCTAGAACTGGGCCTCAGGAGGAAAGGGAGCAGGTAGAGGCTACAGACCCTTCTTAAAGACTTCTGACAGTTGAAAATACCAACTCAAGGTCACACACAGCCCCTCAGTGATGTATGCCAAAGCCAGAGGCATGGGGGCTCACATTTAATAAATGTGGATTATACCCCAGGCCCTATGCTGGGTCATGTACACATGTGCACGTATGAGCTGCCTCATCCATTCCCATTCCATGACCCATTGAGAGAATCTTTATAGACCCATTTTACAGATAAGTGAAGTGAGACTCCAAGAGGAAAAATAAGGTACCTGATCTCAAACAGTTCACGAGGGGCTAAGGAGGAAAGAAAACCAGATGGTTAGAACACCTGGGCTTTTTCACTCCCCAGAGCAAAGCTGAAGTCTGAGAAAGTGGGGCAGGAACAAGAGCTAGGCCTTTGTCCATGCCCAGCTGTTCTCTGAAGGCTGACCCCAGCAAGGGCCCTCCAGGACCAGAGCACCCCGGCTCCCATGGCCAGGGACTGAGGGTGTCCTGTCAGTCACAGTCTCCTGTAACAGGGCACAAGGTGGCTGCTGCACCCAGTGCTGGGCCCTGGGAACAGAACACTCAGGGTGAGCCCTGCTGTGTTCCACCCCTCCCCTGCCCCGAGGTGGTGACCCCCAGCTGTCTCACAGCCGTGGCTAACAGGTCTCTGGGAGACACCTGTTTTTCATTGCAAGCCCTGTGGCTCTCTGGCAGCGGCTGTGTTTGTTTTGGGGGTGGGTGTTCAGGATGGGAGAGGGAGGCTATTTCTGCAGGTCTGTAAGGACCTAGGGTTCCTGAGAAGGCTTCAGGCAGCCCTGAGGGAAATGGGAGTGGCAAAGGGGTCCTTGATGCTCCTGCACCTCCCTCACTCAAGGAGGAGCATCAGACTTTGGGGAGGCTGGGGAACGCAGTAAGCAGCAGAGGGAGACCAAACTACTGTGCACAGGCCCTTAAATAAGCCTCCTTGCTTCATGTCTCCCTTCTCAGCCATTTGTTCGTTTGTTCACTCATTCATTTGTTTGTTCATGCCTTAATCATTCAAACAATCACTGAGTGCTGGAACCACAAAGATGAATCCAACATTCCCCTCCCCCGCAGCCTCAGGGAGCTCACAGTCTGGTGGGGGGACAGTTATACAAACAGATCAGCCTTGTGATGATTGCTGTGACAGGGCAACAGCAGAGGGGCCTGGGAGAGCCATGTAGGAGGGAGGAGCTAACTACTAGGGACAAGGTCAGTCAAGGAGGGCTTTCAGGAGGAGGGAGCACTTTACAGAGGTAGAAGAGGAAAATGACCTTTCACACAGGTTGAAGAGCGATGGCTGAAAGAATGGAAGTGAAAAACCTTAAACAAATGGCAAGAAGCTGCCCGTGTGGCTGGAGAAGAGCGCCTTAGGGAAACAGCAGGACTTGGGGCTGGAGTCTGGAAGGGGACAGGCGGAGGGGCTTTTCATCCCCTCCTTTTCATGTCCTCCCATCAGTCCTGTTCTCTTCCCCTAATCAAACCCACTTCCCCTTTATTCTTCTCTCCATTCTCACTTTTTAATCCTCTCCCTTGCCCATATCCCAGCTGAGTCACACGTTGAAAGCCCCTACTATGCCTCAGGCACTGGCTGAAGCACTTTACACAGTTTAAAGTTTGCACTTAAAATAGTTTTATGAAGTGCACACTATTTTCCCATTTTACAAATGATGACACAAGCTCTTCAAGGTTAATTTGACCAGTTCACGGCACAGCTCCTATAGAGCAGAGCTGGGGTTTGCACCAGGTGTCACACACTGACTCCAGCATGCAGCACACCAACCCCAAAGACTGCTCTGCAAGACTGTGGGCCATGGAGCTGAGAAGAAGGCCCCATAGGCCCTGGGCCTGCTCCTGTGATGAGCTCACTGTGGGCCACATAGGAGAAGACCCAATGACAATACTTCCCAAGGATGTCCATTCCCTGGAAGTGAAAACGAGGGTCCTAAAATAGTGCCTGCCCAAAGTGAGACTGCTAGAGCATGAGCCCTTGTGAGGAGCCCTGAGAGGGGTTGGGGAAGGTCAGGAGGGCTTCCAGGAGGCAGGGGCACTGGGGCTGGTAGTCCAGACAGGGCAGGAATTCAAAACCACTAGATGGTGAGCCTGAGATGCTAGACGTGTATGTCCAGGATGTTCATCTGAGATTCTGGCCTATCTTTCCTGCCACAGTGCAAATCCACTCTGTCATGTCTGGGGGAGGGTGGGGTGCAACAGGACAATGTGGTGAGAGAAGCTGCTGCCTCCACCACTCATGGAACATTCTTCCCAAGCTCTAATGTAGGGTTAGAAACCAGAGCTCCTGCCCCCTCCCAGTTTTCTCCCGAGGAAATCCTCCTGGGTTCCTGTTATGGTCTGTGACGTGCATGCGGGCATATATCTACGTGCAGGGGAAGTGCTGTAGAGTCCGGATGCTGGATAGGGCTGGCTTTGTTTTGTGAAGAGTAGCTTGTTCCCATTACAAAGCCTCTTCACATACGCTGTTCTGCCTTCTTCTCACAACAGTTATTCCCAGTTTGCAGATGGAGGAACTGAGAGTCAGAATGAAGCCTCAACAGCCAGAGGTGCTGCAGGGACTCAGGAAAAAACCTCCTGCTTTGCTTTCAAGGCCCCGTTAGAATGTCACCTTCTCTCTCTAGCCTTCTAGGGTTTTTCCGAGTGCTCCACGTAGACCTCAGACCCTGGCCCTGCCACTCTACAGCCCAGGGTTGCCTGCCTGCCTTTGTGCCCAGGCTGTGAATGCTTCAGTTATCTGGATTCCCAGCACCTTTCAGGCAGCCTGACACATAGGAAGAACTCGACAATCACGGAGCATAACAAACATTACACACTACATTTTGAGAACCTATGGTGTGTCATGGTGGGTCCTGTAAGTTAAATGCTGTTACATTTTACAGAGAAGCAAACAGGCCCAGAGGGACATGGCCAAGGTCACTTCACCATTAAGTGGCAGAGCAGAATTTGAATCCAGGTCTGTCTGGTTCCAAACACAGTGGTTTCAACTGCTATCCTACCAGACAAAGACATTTTTGTTGACTTTACTAATCCCATCTTTTTCCACTCCCTTTCTTCCTTTCCTCTGGGGCAGACAAATGGTGGTAGAGGAGGCCACATGGGCATGCACCCCAAATAATCATCTGGAAGGCTGGAAGTCAGCCAAGATGGGGCTGGAAAGAGAAGACCAAGCTCTTCACCCTCAGCCAGACTCCCCGCCTTCTATACCCCCACACAGCTTAGGAAAACCAGTGACCACACCCACAGAGTCAGGGTAAGAAGTGAGCAGATGGGGGAGCTCGAGTGCCTTTGGCCCAGGCTGACAGGGACAGAGGGGTTTAGGTAGCTCAGGTCTAAGTGGCCCCAGAGAAGCTCCTCAGGACCTGAGGGACATTCTGTCCTCCTCTCTCACTGGAGAACTGCTCATCCTTGGAGGCCTGTCTGGATGCCACTTCTGCCTGGGTGTCTCCTTGGAGGCCACTGTTTGATTATCGGTCTTCCTAGTTAGCGCCCACTTGGTGCCTTGTGTTTGCTTGTTAAATGAATGGGGCAATAAACAAATAAGTGGGCCACTGAATAAGGGAGTAAACAAATGATTAAATACACAAGTAGAAAACGAGGTAAGTAAATAAATGAATGGATGGATGAGCGAATGAAGGAGTGCATAGCTGGCTGGTTGTGTGAGGAATGCATGGCATGCACTCAGCCCCTGCCATGGTGGAGGTGCAGTCCTGTCCTGGGAAGGCAGCCACAGGCAGAGAGGAGCTTCCTTAAGGCCCTCCCAGGAGAGTTGGGGTGAGCAGCTGCGCTGCTGGTACACTCTGCCCTTTCCCCCACCCCCCGGGGTGAGCTTGGGGAAACCAGTACCTCTGTATGGACCTCAGGCTCCTCATCTGTAAAACGAGAGGACTGCACTGGACTAGACAGTTCCTAAGGGCCTTCTAGTGGGACAATGCACAGGGAAAGAATTCTAGAGAGGACGACACCCTGGGGAATAGAACTCATATCTCCATGTCAGCCCCTGTACCACAGCTGGCTCACTCCTCCTGTGAGCCCCAGTGCCTGAGCTGGGTCACTTCTCCAGTCAGCTCATGTAATTAGTCCTTCCAGTAAGGCACACAGGGAGCACCAGCCTGTGTCACCATGAGCAAATGACTCTCAAGAACTAGGGGAGCTCAGAAGAGGAGACATCAAGAAGGGCTTCCTGGAGAAGGGGGTGCTGGTGCTGGGTCAGGAAGAATAGGAAGATTTAAATAGGCAAAAAGGTGCTGAGGAAGCTCCTAGGCGAGGAGGAGGAAAAATGGGAGATGAAGAGATAGAAAGGCACCTAGGAACAGACAGGCCTCAGCTTCCTGAATAGTCTTTTCACAGAAAGCCCAAATACCTCTGAGACATTGGTTTGCTACTTTCTCCTTGGGTATGAGAGTTTGGTGTTTTCCAAGTAAAATGGGAATGACCAGGGTGCCTGAACCACAGGGTTTTCCTAAGAACAAGATGAGGTAATGCATGCCCAGTAGCAGGCACATAGCAAGAGCTCAGCATGTCTAGGAGGCAGGGAGAGGCAGGTGTTATGCTCCTTCTGCACAGTAAAGGCAATGAGATTCAGAGAGGGGAAGTGATGTGCCCAAGGTCACATGGCAAGTCAACCATGGGTCTCTGGGCATTCTACCCTAGGCCTAATCCCCAGAAACATGAGGTCAAGGGTGCCATAGGTTGAAGACACTAGACTCCTCTGTCTTCAAAATGATGCATGACCTAGATCATGTGACTCTGAGTCAGAGCATTTTATCCAGAGGAGCACTGCCTGCTCAGGGTGGCCCCTGGGGAAGTGGGGCAACTTCCCTGGGAGCTGCCCACCTGCCCTGCTCTGGGGCTGATGCCGCCTCCTTGGAACCCAGTTTGAAAGCCAAAAGCATTCCTCAGGGTTGCCCTGAAGAGGTTAAAGCTTTTCTGAGTCTTGTTTCTGGAAGCAGCCAAGACTCTGGTAGTCAAAACTAGGAGGAAAACAGAGTGTAGCCACACTGTGCCCTGTGCAGAGTTCTCTGGCAGCCCTGGACTCTATCTAAAAGATAGACCTCATATCTTTTTAAAGATGGCCCAGCAAAGGAACGGGGCTTTCCTGAGGCCACCCAGGTCAGTGGTGCATGCAGCACTGTAATCCACCTCTCCGACCCCAAGTGCAGTGTTCATTCCACTGCAGAGCCTGCTCTGACTGCAAAGACTACTCACTTTATTACAGGATCTAGCAATGCCTTTGAGGTCTGCATCCTCGGCACACTGCACCACACTTGGCTAGCCACATGCTCACTCAGTGCTTATCAAACTAGACCTTAGCATTTCCTTGGAGCTTGAGAAACCTCTCCCTTGGTGGTGTCTCTCCCTGTCTTCAGACCTTCCAGGTATGGTCAGGGTGGTCCAATGGTGGGGTCGGGCTGACCTGTGAATTTCCAGAAGTGGAGGCATTTCTGGGCCAGAGATGATGATCTCTAAAGGTGCAAAAACACACTTTCCCTTTGACTCCAGGCCAGGAAGTCTAAGAAAACAATCTTGCAGCGGGGCTGGTGGGCTGAGCAGAAGCTTCCTAAGCCCTTCCTGGATTCCTCCCAGCACTCTCCAACCTGACATGCACAGCCTTCATCACAGGGAGAAAACAGAGTCACTGTCTCCCTCCAGGCATCCCATGCTGACATCTCAGTGCTGGGGGCTTCATCTCCCCTGCCCACCTACGCAGCAGTATCTCTGCTCCATTTTAAAGCTGGTTGGATTTTTGTTGTATGCTGCAAAGCTGTTCAGGTTCTCTGACACTGCCTGTCACCTCTGTATCCCCAGTATCTAATAAAGGACCTCATATCCATTTACACAGTAGTTGCTCAATAAATGATGGTGAACAAAGTTAAAGGAGCTGATATTTACTGAGTACCTACTGCATGCTAGATTCTGTCCAAATGATATCTCTATTCCATACCTCAACTAGAAAAGTAGGTCCTGTTATTCCCAGGTGACAGTAGGGAAACATGTTCAGAAAGGCTAGGTAAGCTGCCCATGGCCACACTGGTAAAAGATGGCAGGACTGGGGTTTAGACATGGGCCTATCCATCTGAAAAGACACCTGCTTTCCACTATCTCTGCTACTGCTGTGCTTCCGGTCTCTGTTTAGCCAGCAGGATGATCCGCATCTACACTCTCTCTTCTTGCTCCCTGGGTAAGCAGCCTTGTGGGCTGGCCAGAGGGCTGGGGCCCAGGCTGCAGGTGGCCTAGGTCTAGCCTAGTGCCAGACACAAAGCAGCTGCTTGCTCTCCATTTAAAGGGTGACAGAATCAAGAGGCCTTAGTGGGACTCCACCAGAGACCAGGAGCAGAACTGAGTGCGTGATCAGGGTCGAGGCCCAGTCTAGGGCCAGGTGGGAATTGCTCAGTCCTTGGCTGGGGCCAGGGCTTCATCCAGTGGGTGGCCTACCCTGCACCAGAGCCCTGTCTAGGTTCCAGCAACACCCACCCTGCTCACTTGCTCCCCAGTGACTGTGACACAGGATCAAAGCAGACTATGACACAGCAGTGCTTTGTGAGCTGAGAAGCTCTTCACCCCAGCTGACACCTGCTGGGTGTTCAGAATGTGGACTCCTGCCCCAGACCACAGTCCACTAAGGAGCCCAGGCCAAGCCAGCTCTCTCTGAGATCAGGAGAAGGAGTGCCTGGGTGGCAGCTTAGGAAAAAATATCTCATCCACCAGGACTGATGCCTACAGCCCTTGCATCCTCCCTCTAACCCCCACCTTCTCCTACTGGAGTGGGTGCTGTTGGAGCCCCAGATGGGCTGCTGGACAAACGGTGTGGCATTTCAAAGCAGTAGTTTTGCCTGCACTGAGCCAGAAAGAGGAACGGAAGAGACCAAGTATAGACTTCACCAACTGAAAGCCTCCTCCCACTATGCAGCTTTCACAGCTGCTTCTTTTGATGAAAGAAGGTTCCCCTGGGCCGTGGCAGAGGACCAGTGCCCCAGTGCCGGCTGGCGGGAGGGTGCAGGGAGCCATCCCACCCTTTGTGAGTCATGGTCCTTCAGTGACTAACAACCTGCAGGTGTGAAAAGGGCAAGGTTATGCTGTGACCAGAGAAGGCTGGGGTTCTGTCTGGGCCAGAGTTGAGAGTCAGGGTGTGACCCCACCTGGCGTTGATTCCTGAGAGGTCATCCAGCCCAGAGAGTAACTGAATCATTCCCCTAACATTTCCAGCAAACTGACCTAGCCTTTTTGAAACCCAGTGCAGAAATGTCAGCTCCTTTACATCCTAAGATGGGACAGAAACCTCTTATAATTCTAGTTTTTATTAGTCCTGCCTCCAGTTCCTTCTTGTCACTTTCCCTCAAAACATCCCTATCCCATTCTCTGGTCTCCTTGCCCATTCCATGAGAATAGTGTTGAAAATGGACTTTAAAGACACATTAGCACCTCACAGAGCCTTTTTTTTCCTTTTTACATGGTGAAGAATTGAAAAAGCATCAGGAAACTAAATTGAAAAAAAGAATGAGAAGGAACAGAGATTTGAAAGAAAACTTTTTATAGGGATCTCCTGCCCTGTGGAGCTGTTGGTCCCCGCAGCCCTGACACACCCCTCAGACTGCCTCAGATTCTGCCACAAGGCTGCCAGCTGTGCTGAGAGCTGGGTGGCAGGTCCCTTTCTGGTTGAGAGGTGTAGCCATTGCTACTCAATGGCCATGTGTACAGAGGGGTTGGGGAAGATGAAAGGGTGGAGGGTAGACATATCCTCCAAACAGTTTTCTTGAGGAAGCAGGTTGAGGAGACTTCCCTGGGACATGCAGCATCACAAGCTGGTGCAACTCTCTCAGCCCATCCCTCCCTCCTCCAGCCTCCGTGCTTCAGGGGGCCCAGCCTAACAGCCCTTCTAAGTGCTGACTATGGATTCGCCTGAGAGACACAGATACAGTATAAATCCTAGTTCCAGGTTCAAGAAGTGGATGGAAACCAAGATCTACCCACAAACAAGTCCATGCAACCCAGGTACACACAAGGACACTGGTGGGGATTGTATGACACAGGCTGAGTTCACAGAATGCTGAGATGGAGGTGCAGGGTGGGGAGGGAAGTCCCTCGAAGGGCCTGGGAAGGTCTGAAAGGGCTGAGATTGAGAACAGCATGAAGCTAGAAGGGCATGCCTGGAAGGGCAGCCAGCATGAGCCAAGGCAAGGGCAAAGGCCCGGTGCATGTGGCAGCAGCCCTGCGGGCTGGGGGCTGAGACCACCAGAGGTGCCAGGTGCAGCCTTCCCACTCTGAGTGACTCAGCCCTGCAGTCCTGTTTCCCTGACAATACAGGTAAATACAAAGCCTGTAAATCCATCTGCAAACATCCACTGATTCGGCACCTTCTCCCTTCCAAGTTAACAAGCCCAAAGCCATCCCAGTACCAAGCACTGCAGAGCCACTGTGGGCGTGAGGACAGGCTTCCCTTTTGAGCCCCTCCCTCCAGAGAGCCATTCCCTTCTAGGCCAAGTGGGATGCATGGCAGGCGCAGGCCAGTGTCCCATTAGCCACAAGGATGTTGTTCCTTTATCAGGAGGGTCTCCAGGGGCCTCACCATTAGGAAAAAATATGGGGCCATCCGTGATGATAGATGCCATGATGATAGATGCTGGCTCAGTGTGCCAGGAAGAGGCTGCTGAAGGGAGAAAGCCCTCCCAGAAAACACTGGCTAGACATGGTCAGGAGTGGACAAGCTCCAGGCCTTTTCTGAGCCTCTGGTTCTTCTTCCAGAATGGGGAGACAGTCTCCTTGCCCTGACCTCTGCCCAGACACTGAATGGGATAGAAAGAAATTGCAAGAAAGATCTTGGTTTGAGTAGTGTCTCTGCTCCTCTCCCCAGCAAGAGTCAGTTTTTGTGGGCGCTTGTGACCTAAATGGCAATCCATGAACCAGAAATATCAGCAGAACTTGTCAGAAAGGCTGACTTTCAGGCCCACTTCAGACCTTCTGAATCAGGATCTGCACTTTAATGAGATCCCCAGGTGATGCATGGACACGTTAAAGTTTGAGAAGCATTGTTCATCGAGTTCAACCAACCTCTTCCTGTAACCAGCAAAGAAACTGAGGCTCAGTGGGAATATGAGTCACTTGCAGGAGGTCAGAGTTAGTAAGTGGTAGACCTGGGCCCCAGTAGCACTATGGTGCAGAGGAAGGATTATAGGCCCCCAAAGCAGGGCAGCCTGGGTTCAAATGTGTCTCTGCCATTACATGCTCTGTGACCTGGGGAGAAGCTAAATAATTTCTCTGAGCTTTGGTTTTGCCATCTGTAAAGTGAGTATAATAACAGCTACCTTTTATGATTATGGTGAGGATTCAAATGAGATGACGTATCAGGTGCCCTGCACAGAGTACCCCTTATGCCTGGTGTTCACAAGTTTTGCCTTACCTATACCCTACTGCCTCTAAATTCCACTCCCCATGACCGCTGCTCCCAAGCATCTCTGAAAAGGCTGTTTCTGCCTCCAACTATGCAGACACAGCTGCCGAACTAAGAGGGGAAAGAATAGGTGGGCCCTTAAAGTTTAGATCACCTTATCTTTCAAGCTCTGAAATCCTCTAGCATAAATCTGCAAACAGGTATCCTATCACCTGTAGAGGTCCAGCACAGAGCACACAGCACACGTGTAGGCAGTTGGTTGACCGTGTGACTGAAGGGTCGTCAGGGCCTCACATTGAGCTTGGGCACTCTCACTTCCCTGTCTTCTGTGTGCTTGGATTCTCCTCACCCTTCAAGGCTCAACCCAAACCTCATCTCCAGCAAGTCCATACTGATCCACCTGTGGAATGATGTCCATAGCAAAACCCTAACTGCCTTAATGGGACTTACAAGGCTCTGTCTACCTCTCAGCCTCACATTGTGACCCTCTTGGGCTACCTCAGATGACTTGCAGGTCCTTGAGCACAAGGGAGCATAGCTCTGGCCTCAGGGCCTTTGAACATGCTGTTCTCTTTGCCAGGAACCCTCTTCCCACAATTTTCTCTTTGTCTAAATCCTACTCAATCTTTCTGTCTCAGCCTATTTGTTAGTACAGACATAAATGCTTCCTATAGGGCCAGGACTAGGATGAGGTAAGTGAGGCCCCAGAACACAAAGTTTACAAGGCCCTGGCTCTCAGGAGCCAACACTGTTGCGCAACCCTGAGAAAATGAATCTCCTTAAATTTTGAGTCTCAGGTGCCTCCCTCACTTCATCCTAGTCCCCTTGCTCTTTCCCCCAGTCCCCAGCTATTTCCAAGCTCCCACTCTGTGCTAGCCCCTCATAACAGCCTCCCCAAAGAGTACTGTCCTTGCCTGGGTGTTTATCAGTACCCCCTGAACTGTGAGCGCCACTGCCAGGAACACTTCTAGCTTGCTCACTTTTTTATTCCCAGAGCCTCACACACTGCAGGCACCGAACTGATGCTTGCTGAATGGACATGGGAGTTCGGTCTCCCTCCTGACCTCTCAAGTCCCACTGAAGGCACCAGTGTCACAGCATCTAGCAGCCTCTGCCTGCAGCTCCATACAGCTGCACTGGGATCACTGGACAGCTCTCCTGGCAGGCCAGTCTTCACCTCTGTAGGCCCAGGACCCAGCACAGGGCCTGCCACACAGAGGGGCTCATACAGGCTGATGGGTCAGGCTGTGCTACATACAGCAGTGAAGCTTTAGTGAGGGCACTCTGTGCACTGAGCAGTGGGGGCTGGGCCCCGTCTGGACAACTCTCACAATGTCCTCACCTGTCTCCACACCTCATTGTCTCCCTGTCCAGCTCTTCTCCAGACAGAGGGCCCCTGAAACACTTCTCTATCTGTTGCTCTCTGCTGCTTAAAATTTTGCAACAAACTTCCAATTGCTCCAGTCCAAACTCCTTAAGCAAGGCATTCCAGGCCCTCCACACCCATCTCTGCCATGCTCTGTCAGGCTGTCTTCACCGTTGGCTTGCCAACCCTTAATGGCTCACCCTTTTCTGCTTCCTGCCCCTCCACTCCCTCCCCCACACACCTGTGGCATTTCACATGCATGTGCCCTTGCTCGCTTTAATCCTTCTGCTGGAATACCCTCTCCCTGAGCCTCCCTTTCCAGGGAGTCTTCCCTGGCACTCCTCTTTTGTCTAGGGGCTTTTGCATCTACAGTTCCCTCTACTTGTATACTCTTCTGCTACTTTTCAAACCTGACTCATCCTTCCATTTCCCTGAATGAAAAGCCCTCTACCAGGATCCCACTGCACTGACTCCGGGCTGAAAATAACTGGTTATAGTGTAGACCTTGATCCCCACTATGCCACCTTCACCTCTCCACAAATTCACTGACAATTATACTGCAGTGCTCCATGGGACCAATTCTCCCTCATCCCTGATTTCCCAGCACCCAGCCAGGTAGGTGCTCAGGTGTGGAGTGGAGGCTGGTTGAACTGCATACCCTCAGGCGGGTTCCCAGGAAATCATATTATGACATTCTCCTTCCCTCTCCCAGAAGGTGGGTCCTGAGCCACAGTCAGCAGAGATTTAGGGTTCGATTTCCTGAATGGCTTTTGGTGTCTGACAAAAGACACTAAAGAAGAAAAAGACCAGGAGGCCAGGTGATTTATGAGGGAAGTTGGGCTCTGACAAAGTCTGAGCCCCAGAGATTAGAGCAGGCAGGCGCAAAGTGTGCAGCCTCTTCCTGAGGGTTGGGGAGATTTCTCTGGGTATCTTCACCTTGATCCCTTTGGATCACCACTGAGCTCCTGGCTGATTCCAGCTACCCCCTAGGTCCGCATTCTGAGACAGAACAATGCCACTGGCAGTTTGGGAGTTCGCAAAGAATGGGATCCACAGTCTCAGAGGCTGTTAACCATGCCTGCGTTGTCCCCACCCCTCTCACCACCCCCTACCACCCCCTCCAGAGTCTTCTGGACAGAGGAGATCCTGAACCAGTTGTGTGACAGGAGACATATATACATTTTTGCTTATAAGTTGGCAGCACACAGATGGAAACTGATGTCCATTCTCTTCTAGTCCCACTCCCAGAGACCTTTATTCTCAAAACAACAGCATTAAAAACATTACGAGGCTTCAAGTCATACAAGTCGTCTCTCCCTCTTAGCAGCCCTCATCTCTAGGGCCCTAGGTGGTTGGAATGTGATCTCAGGTCAAGCTCCTCACTTTACAGATAGGAAACCTAAGGCCTAGAGTAGAAAAGGGACAATCCAGGGACCTACAGCAGCTTATGAGCGGAGCTGGGACCAGATTTTACATCTGTTGACTCATGTGTTCCCAAAGACCACATCCCCAAGGGTCTTCTCAGCATACCTGTCCAGATGGAGGAAACACAAGGTGGGGAGTGGCCACCAGTGGGGGAATTCACAGCTCTGGCCATACCTTCAGGGGCTGAGCTGAAGTTCCTCCTGCTCCAGAACACTCGAGGACTCCACAAAAAGAAGGCAAAGCAAGAATGATCATCTCTACTTTTCAGGTAAGAAATCAAAACCTTCACAAGAGAAGTAGCTTGTACTATACATATCCAGTTATTCATTCATTCATTCATCCATCAATTGTTCTGATTCTTCCTATGTGCCAGGCACTGTTTTAAGTGCTAGGGATAAAGCAGTGAATAAGAAAGAAAAGATCTCAGTGCTTACAGAGTCTGCATTCTGGTGAATGGCATAGGATATATGAAACTAAACAGGTGAATACAGGCTAGAATGTCAAGGCAGCAAATTGAAGGTGGCTACAAAGACTCTGACATTCCTCCCATCAAGAGGCGAGGTCTGTGTCCCCACTACTTGAATCCTGGTGGTTTCTGTGGTGACTTTGACTAAGCCATAGGGTGGAAGTGATATTGTGCCAGTCTTCTGGCCCAGGGATGAAGGACATTGGCACTTTCCACTCCATTCTCTTGGAATAAATACTCATTCTTGGAGTCTAGAGCCACCACATGAGAAATACAACTATGCTTCTGTAGATAACATGTGGAGAGCCTCTGACACATGGGAGGGTGAGCACTCGGTGAAGCCCAGTCTTCTGTCGTACCTGCCTTCTAGAGGGGCACCTTCTTAAATTCTCTACACCAGCCCAGCTGCCAGTTGAATACCCCGAGTGATCTCACAGGATGCTACAGGGAGTAGGATGGCCCAGCTGCTCCTTGCCCATGTCCCTGACCCACAGGTCATGAGCATAATACAGGGATTGTTAAGGTGCTAAGTCTGGGATGGTTTGTTGCATGTAAATAGATAACCCAAAGGTCAAGAAGTGACAAGTATTATGAGGAAAATAAAGTTGAATAAAAGAATATAGAGTGACAGGGATGTTACTTTTGAAGATTGTGCCTCTCTGGAAATGCAGTATTTGATTTGAGGTCCTAACAAAGGGAGGGAATCAGCCATGGAATGATCCAAGGGAAGAGCATTCCATGCAGGGACAGTGAGGAGAGGAAGGGCAGGAGGCCTGAACTGGGAGGGAGATCAGCTCTTTTGAAGAACAGCAAAGCAGCCAGAGAGATGAGAGTATGATGAAGCAGGTGGGAGACCAAGAGGCCTTGGAGACCAGGAGAAGCCTTGGCACTTTCTTCTCAGTGAAAAGGGAAGAAGGCCTGGCGGGGTTCAGCAGAGGAGCAAGCAAGGGCTCCCATCAGAAGGCTCCTGCAATTCACGCAGTTGGTTTGGACAAAGATGATGGCAATGGGAAAAGTGGCAAAAGGCAGGATTCAGAGAGTGCAGTGGCACAGCCAAGACTTCCTGATGGCTTGGATCTGAGGGTGGAGAGAAGGAATTTGTGAACAAGGAACCAAGCAACCAGGTAGGTACAGTTTCTCAACCAGAACAACTATAATGTGGCAGAGCCTATGATGCTCAGATTGGAGAGACCACGGGCAGCCAGTCACAGCCGTGCCACTGAACAGCTGACTGACTCTGGCCAAATCACTGCTTCCTCATCTTCACAAGAGGATTCATTACCCTTATCTCACAGGCTGCTGGGAGGATTACACCAGCTATCAGCTGTCAAGTTACTAGCTCAGAAGACAGTGGCACCAGAAGTTCAGGCCTCTTTGGGTCTGAGATTTGTGGTCCAACACTAGCATGGATGGGGGAGGGGGGAACGGGGCAATCAGCAAACGCAGAGTGTCAAGCCCTCCCGGGCATGCAGAGCTCTCCTTGATGTGGCCCCTGTCCCCTGTCTGTCATTCCCTACCTCATACTTCATGCTTTGGTAGTAATGACCTATTGAAGGTCTCATATGCAGACATAAGCTCTGTGTTTCAGCTATCTTTAGAAATGCCATCCCCTCTGTCTCTCTATCTGGAACGCCATTCCACCTTACATCCTTTACACATCAGCTCAGGCAGTCTCCCTCCAGAGAACTTTCTCTGACTCTCTCTAGACCTGTCAGGTCCCTGCCTCTGGACCTAGCATCCTGGCACTTCTCACACTGTTTGCCCATTGCTGTTGGTAGACTGCATCCCCTTGAGGGACAGAACAGAGTTTCAGTCATTTTTGTAACCCTGTGGCCTGGGCCAGTGAGTGTCTGCTGGACCAAACTTCTCCCAGGTAGCAAATGAATCAGGGGAACAGCATTGTCCAATAGAACTTTCTGCAATGGTGGACAGATTCCAGGCCTGTGCTGCCCAGTACAGTGACTTCTCAACACATGGAGCACTTGAAACGTGCTGGTGCAATTGAGAAACTGAAATTTTAGTTTAATTGAGTTTAAATTAAATGGAAATAGTCACAGTTGGCTAACGGCTGCACTATTGGACAGCACAGACTGATGGTAGAAGGAAGCACTTAGTGTGAGCCAAGCTTTGGCTCTGTTTAACATATTAATCTTCCCAATGGCCCCCTGAGATGGGACATACTATACCATCTCACGGACAAGGAAATTGAGTCTTGGAGAGAGGAGGTGACTTGCTGTGGTCCTTCAGCTTGAATCCTGCACCCAGGTCTTCTGATCCCCAAATCTCTGGTTCTTTCCACCGCACTAGGCTGACCCCACACCTGTCCAGGGTCTGACCCTGAAGGTGCTTTAGTGGAAGCACCTTTCCCACTCTGATGTCCACCTCCCCCAGTTCATGGAGTGCACATGGGTCAGGTAGTGGTGAGCAGCCTGCTTGAAGATGTCTGGGGACACAGTCTGAGTGTGGTGGGGCACGAGGACCCTGGCTGCCTGTGGGAGTGGGCAGGAAGGCCCTGAGCCTGCTAGCACTGGATTCCTACTTGTGTGAGCAGCTTTGGGGAGTTCTCCTGTGCTGTTGTAATTTATTGTTTCTGCTCTAATGATTGCTCCATGTCTGATTATAAATGCCTTCTGGCTGGGGGCCCAGATTCAGAAAATTCTCATGATCCGCTTCCAAAGCTGATGGAGCTGCACACAGGACCATGCCTCCTTTTCGTCATAGGCCACATTTCCAAGCAAGGTAGGTAGGGGTCAGGGGAGTTCAGGGCCTGACGCAGGGCTCTTGGTGGGGCTATAAAAGGAGGAATCTGGTGGCCTGGCATTTCAATAAGAGTTGCAATGAGGCATCTCCTGCATCCTAAAGAACCTTCATGATGGCACTCAAATGAGTCTGCTTCTCTCCTCTTAAAATAGAAGTCAGAGTCTGAGTCAGAAGCGGCAGACAAAACAGGTCACAGTGAAGGGGGCCTCTGGACAATGCAGCCCAACCCTGACAACACCTTTCTCCTTATCCACTGGTCAAATTCCTACTCATCCTTCAGGAGGTAGCTTTGCTGTCACCTCCTGCAAAAGGCCTCCTTGGACACCCCATCCCTCTTGCAGGTAGTCAGTCTCTGCTCCCAGTAAACCTCCTCTAACACAGAATACATAACAATAAGATGTAGACCTGCTATATACCCAAGCTCTTGTCTACACCAGGTGCTGTGCTGAGTGCAGGATGCAACTTATCTACCTAATCCTCACCCCATCCCAGTTGGGGAGGCACCTTTAGCCACATTACAGATGAGGGAACAAAAACTCAGAGGGGTTAAGTGACTTGCTTAAGGCCAAACAGCTGTGAAATAATGGAGCTGGACTTGATTCAGAGGATTCTTACTGAAAACTTCACCTCACAGCACTGCACTGCAATGATCAGTTTTCTCTACACTTCACTGGAATAAGGCTTGCGGGGCTAGGGGCAGGTCTCACTCCACATAAGGTGGGTGCTCAGAAACAGACCGCTGTGAAGACAGGACCATTGCACAAAGTAGGTAACGGAATCAGGGTAGTCCCTTATTATTGGCAAGGTATTTAAGTGGCCTCAAAAAAGCAGTGAACAAATGCTTAATGAGAGAGCAAGACATGACTGCAGAGACAAATGCTACATCTCAACAGGGACTAAAAGACCTGAGTTTTCTGGGTTAGTCCTAATTTCAAATAGCACATCCCACTAGCTGCTTATGTCACAAAATGGCCTAGAAACACCAATATTTAGGTATCTAAACTGAATCACCTAAATGATCTCTCATGCCCAGAAGAGGCATCCCAAAGGCCCCACCATGTCTCGTGATTTTCAATGTAAGAAATCAAGCCACAGAAGGAAAGAACATCAACTTTGCAGGCAGGCAGACCCATGGGCAAATCCACCTTTGCCACTCATTAACTATGTCATCTCAGACAAATTTCCTTCTCTGAGCCTCAAATGCAAAAATGGAGCTAAGAGCTGCTGTCTTGCAGGGCTGTTAGGAGTTGTAATCAGGAGAACATATGCAGAAGCACCCAGGATGGTGCCTGGCATCCAAGAAGGGCTCAAGAGCTACAAGGTCTCTCCCTCTCTCTCAGATGAAGTCAGGGGAGAAAATGCCATTCTTAACAACAGACCTGGCTGAATGCGGAGGGTGCAATGCTCTGGTAGACCAAAGATCAAAGAGATTGGCTGGCCTGGGGCTGAGGTTCTGAACTGGATGCTACATCATTAATAGACTCACAAAGAATGTGGATCAAACAACAGTCTGGTCTGAGACTGGCTTGGCACTAGGGCAGAGAGAGAGAGATGGGCAAAACCCTGCCCCTTCCCAGCTATGAGCCCAAAGAGTGCTGAGGTGGAAACACAAAAGGAAAGAAGATCAGGACCCTTCAGGTATGTGGGCAAAGGACAGACAGGCAGTGTGGGGTCCCAGATGAAGATGAGGAACTCTACCAGGCCTGGAGAAGTTTGGGGAAGCTTGTGGGAGGGCTGCCTTGAAGAATGGGTAGAATTTGTATCATATGAAAGGCTGCCTCCAGTTACGGAGGGGTACCACACAGACAAAGGAGAATACATGAAAAAAGAAGAAATTAAAAAAAATTAGATTGTCATTATATTTTGGACTTGGAAAGAAACTTTGAAAATTCCATTGTTCCTCAGTTGTTGTCAAAGATCTTCTGTTTTTCCCGTTTATGAGCTGTGTGATCTCGCCAAGCTAATGGCTAAATGCCTCAATTTTCTCATCTGCAGAAAGGGGGTGATAACAGTGCCTACTACATTGCAATGCTATAAGGAATAAGTAGGTGGAAACCATTTACAACGTATTGATGAATAAATAAGGATAATCACCATCATTGCCATCACCATCACCATCACCATCACCATCATCCTTATTACAGATGAAGTGGAGGCCCAGAAGAGGCATTTGTCCAGGGTGACAGAGTTAGAGGCAGGCCCCAACACTTTTACTTTTCTAACAAGGACAGGATTTTTAAAACCAAGCTTCCCCTGATAAGGGGGAGCTCAGAGATCCCTGATAAGGAAATAGGGGTCGTGAAGACTGAGAGACCCAGTACTGACACAAATGCATTTTCTCTCAAGGTCAGTCTGTCCACCTCCTGTCATCTCCTGCCAGCTGTCCTTCAGCTAGGCTCACACCAACTGCAACTGATGACAGAGGGCAATATCCCAAACCCATACAGGAGGAAGAGGAAGCAAAGGCCCCAGACTCAGAGAAGGGTTAGGGTGGGGGGAGCACACATTTGTCATGACTTCAGTGTTCCAGGAGGAAACAGGAAAACCCCCCAGCTCCCACCCCATTCCCACGGTAGTCTCCAACAATATTATCATTCTCCAGCCCTACTCCTCATTATACATTTTGCCAGCTGCAAACAGGGCCTAAATTACATATCACAGCTACCAAACCTTGGGCATAAGCCCACAGAGCAAGGCTTGAGGGAAATTAGGTGAGACCAAGGGGATTCAGGCCTGGAAGAGACTAGAAGCCAAACAGAAAGGGATGTACAGCCTGCTCACAGGACCTTTATCTCTATGGGGTGAGTGGGGTTCAGGCTACAGACATGGAGAGGGCAGGGCAGGTGGAAGAGAGAGCAGAGGGGACAAGGAAGAGAGAACTAAGGACCAAAGAGTCACAAAACCTCTGGACTATCCTACTCCAGGATCTGTCTGTCTCTGTAATATGGCATCCACCAACCTTTTCACTGTCCTGTCCATTTATCTGAAAACTATACTCTGTTCCGTCTCAAGCCCTGGGCTAAACATAAATGGCAGGCTGGGGATGGGAAGCTGTACACAAAGACATGTGCTTTATTCTGTCTTCTTTTTGATACCACTAGGAAAAGATATTTTTCTCTCTTGCCTCAAGAACCAGTGTGTTTTCCGTGACTTTGGTTGAGAAATAAAGTGTTTTCTGTGACTCTAGCTTCCTAACAGTGGGGGGACCCCAGAGGAATCCTGGGCAGGATTGGGGCTGGGAAGGGACTGGGGCTGGGAAGGGAGCAGAGGGATTTTTTCAGTGGAATCTTGTGCTCCTACCTATAAAATGATGGAGTTAGGCCAGATTCAATTCAACTTGAGCATGAAGCATACAGCGCTTGAGATGTGTGGGGTGGAGGCAATGTGCACAGCCAGAGAGAAGGCCCTGGCTACTCTACAGAGTACTTACAACAGACAAACAGGGCTCTGGGAGGTGCTGGAGACAAGATCTGTGCCTGGAAGCAGAGACCTGAGAAGGCTTCCCGGAAGAAGTGGGATAAGAGTCTGACTTTGAATGGGTTCAAAGGTCCACAGAAAAGTAAGAGTGTGTGCATTTGTGCATGTGTGTGAGAGAGGAATAGAGAGAGAAGGGCGGAGAGACTCAGGAAATCAGGAGGAAGAAACAGCTCAGAGGAAGATCTGGATTCAGGGAGCTTTCCAGTCTCCATGCTGGGGTAGCAGTGCTGCGGAAGAGGATGAGGACCAACACCCCTGAGATCACACTGTGAGAGCCCTGAATTCCCAATGCCCACCAGGATTTTGCAATCACTGTTAATTAATCAGCGCAACTTTGGACAGGGGTTGGCATGGAAAGAAGGGATCAAAAGAGTAGGCAGAGAGGTTTAAAAGTTTTGCAAGTTGAAGTCCAGTAAAAGCCAATATGGCAAAGAAGCTACTTAATGAGCAGCCAGAGCACAGTAGACAGGATGTAAGGACAGATATGGTGGCTTAACTATCTAGTTAGACATTTTGTTATCATGAAATAATAAGAAAAGATTGGACATGATAGCAATAATAGTAATAAACAAGGTGGCAAAAACAGCAATGACGAGGGATAAGTTACGCAGGTGTGCTATCCTCCAGGTGCTATGCCCTGTGTGCTGCCTGGATCTCTGTTAATCCTCTCAGCTACCCGTGGACACAGGTGTTATTGGTAATCCCTCCTGGGGATAAAAATCACAGTGGTTTTGACAGGTTAACTCACCCAAAGTCACCCAACTAGTGAGAAGCTGGGCCAGGGGTCTAACTCTGATATTAATCACGAGACTCTTTCAGTGTCATCGTTAACCGAGAGAAAAACTGGAGCCCCCAGAGGATAAGTAAATAACTCAAGGTCACACAGCAGGTCTGTCTCCTCTTTCCCAGGTATTCATTCATTCAAACATCTATGCAGGGCTTCCCATGTAGCAGAGCCTGCTGGAGCCCAGGCTTCGGGACCCTTCTTCCAGACCATTCCACAGCCTCCTCTCCAGTCAGCCTGCCTCCAGCCCCCCTGCTCTAGTCTGTCCTCCATGCAGCACCCAGAGTGGGCCTTCTGAGATCCAGGCAAAGTTAAAAACCTTGCAGGGCTTCTATGCCCCAGTAAAAAGTCTATCATTGGAGATCCATCATGACCTGGTCTCAACCTGATTTTCCAGCCTGTTGTCCCACACCATCCTTGATGCCCACTTTATCCCAGTAGCACCAAGCTTCTCCCTGGATCCAAGTACCATGTACTTTCCCTGGGGTGACTCTGCTCACACTCTCTGCTCCTCTGTTTACAATGCCCTTAGACCTCTCCTCTGTCCTGTCAACTCTGACTCTTCAAGGAACAGCTCTCCTGGCTCCGAGGCACCTGCTAGCACCGCGTAGACTCTGGGATAGCAGGGTCTCACTCCTCTGGTGTCAGGAGTTGTCTCCACCACCAGGATGTGAGCGTCTCACAGACAGTAAAAAGGATGATGAGCTGTGTTGGGGGTTATTATGGATGGGGTGTTATTATCACCTCATTTGTGATCTCATTACTATTCACATTACTATTATTATCTCATTTCCCATTCCTTGGAAAGGGCTGAGCTGGGCCTGACCGTGACTATCTGACAGAGGCTGCATGCCAACCTCTGCATCTCCCCAGGCAATGACCACTGCATTCCCTCTTGTAAATTGAAGGGCAGTGGTGTCAGCCCCAGGAGCCTCCTGCACCCTGCTTCAGCGCTCTACCCTCATCTGCCAGGCTGGTCCCTGGGCAGGACCTCACCACCCAGCCATGAACCTAGTTACATCTCCCCAGTCACACTTCTGGCTCACAGACATAGACCGCAACAAGACCTGAGCCCACTCTTCCATGTGCAAGCAAGGGACAGAGGCAGCATGTGAGAGTAAAGATAGACAGGCTCAGTCAGAGGGAAAATAAAGTGAGTAGTGTGGGTGGGAGCTTGGGGTGGGGGTGGGAGGCATCGTGGTCCAGGAACTTGGAGGGCAAAAATGCCCATAAAGGCATATTTTCCAGCAGTGAAAAACATTAAGGCCCACTTTAAAAATGTAGTCCTCACCACAGCTATTCCTGGACACCAGCCCAGAAGAGCAGCAGGGGTGCATGAATGACACTCCCTGCCCACACTTACCCACTCCCCGCTCTGTCTTGGTCCCAAACATCTTGCACTGTATGCACCTCCTCTCTGCTCGCTGCAGCCCCCCAGCAGCAGAAGATGACAGAGAACAGACCTCCGAGATTCTCCTTGCCCATGCCTCACTCTGTCGCAGAGACTCAGGAGAGGGAAGGGACCTAATCAAGGTGCCAGGACGTTGGTGGTAGAGCCAGGGTGCACACCTTGGTCACTAGGTTAAAATCCCTCGGAGCTTCCACCAGCCACACTGAGTCTGAGCACCCTCCCCAACCCATCTGACCCCCACCAAACACACACACACACACACTTGTGCACAATGTGCACACATGCGTACATAGAAATGTATGCCTGTGAGCACATACAAACACACATACAGGTACCTGTGCACCCCCCCACACACAAATGTAGCCCCATATAGAAAACACTGAATTAGTACATTAAGAACCAGGAAACCTGAGTTCTGATTTAATTTGGCCACTGACTGGTGTGAACTTGGCCATGTGGCTTCACGGCTCTGGTCCTCTTATTTAAACCAGGCTAAAATCCTTGCAGCCTCACAGGGTTGTCGTGAGGCTGGAAGAAGCATGAAAAAGTGCTGAGAAGCTGCATGACCTGCCTGCATCCCTTGAGAAGCTGAGATTGGGGCAGCGCTGAAGCCCAACTTCTTGGATTTGAATCACCTCTCTGCCTACCTCAGCTGTGTGACCCTGGGCAACTCGCTCAACTCTGTATCTCAGTCTCCTCATCTACAAAATAGGGATAATCACAGAACTTGCACACTGGGTTAAGTGAACCCACAGTTGTGAGGTTCTTAGAACAATGCCTAGGATTTTATGTGTTTAATAAATATTAGTTAGTATTATTGAATTGCCCCTTTAATATTGTTTTGCAAAACAGGGAGCTCAGGAAATGTTTGTCCAATGAATGAACGAATACTATCGGGGGAGGGGAGTGATGCTGTCAGATTTATTACCACCTGGTATTGGAGGGCTGCTCTGAAATTATCTCTAGCCCCTTTTGTTCTTAGATCCCCTGACTCACCGGGATGCCAGGAGCTCCTGGTATCCCATTCATGTTGTCACGTTCTCCCACTACAGGGGAGCACAAGCCTCTTGCATTTCTGGAGAATAAGCAGAGCAGTTCCTGGGCTCACAAGCCCAGAGCACTTAAGCCCTTAAGATAGAGCAGGGCCAGAGCTGAGAGCGGATGGGGTTGGGTGAAGGGCTTGGAGCAGGGGGAGGCAGTGTCCCCACAGCCTGGAGTGTTTATGCATGTTCAGGGTCCTGCTGCAGCAATCAGCAAGCAACACTCCAGGAAGCTGTCATCTCCCTGGCCAAGTAGCGCTCAGGCGCTGTGTGGTTCCTCTCCATGAGTAAATGGGCTGGACTGCAGCCTAGCAGCCACAATGACATTCCCCAGAAGGACATCCCTTGCCACCCACCCAGTGCCCTCCACAACAGAACGGGCAGCAGAAATCCGCCAGATCCTAGGTTTGGATCAAAATAACAATGACCATGATGATGATAATAATAATGTTAAGGAGAATAATTGCATATTACACTTATTGCATATTTACCAGGTCCTAGGCAGGGACTACTTTAAGTTCTCTATGCATATTAACTTATTTGATGTATGTAAGAACCTAGAAGATAGGTACTATTATTATACCCATTTTACAGATGAAGAAATGGAAGCAGAATGAATTGAGGAACTTGCCCAAGACGGCAAGGCTAGTGGGGGATAGAGCTGGGATTTAAATGAAGATGGCTACTTAAGAGCACATGCTTCTTACTTTCTTTGGCCAAGCATCCACTGACTTGTCATTTTTAAATAGTTGATAATTTGTTTTTTTTTTAATTATTTTTTTGAAAATCTCAATGCAAAAGCACTTGATCTCAAAAGAAGAGCACAGGCTTTGGAGCCAGGGAGCATCGGGTTCTAAATTCAATCATTTGGTGTTTCTAAGTCTGTAGGAATGTTTCTTCTCTCTGAGTGTTGGTTTCCTAGTCAAAACCATGAGAATAACATCGGCTGCACCAGAATGGGGCTTCGAAGGTTCAGCGAGGACACACACGCAATCTCTGCACCAGGACACTGGCATGCAGGTAACATGATATAAATGTTTGTTTTCCTCTCCCACTTTTGGCAAGAAATTTCACATATGGGTGAAAGAGACCTACATTCCCCATAGGTAAATAATAAAGTGCAATTCACATCAAGTTATAAAGTGTTTATTGGGCATGTTTTTAACTTTCTCTTCCCACAAGTCAATATGATGAACTCTCAGCCTTCACGGAGAAAGGAGATGGGAAGAGGAAAAAGCACAATCTCAAACAAACAAACAAACAAACCCATATCCATGTCCACATCCAAGTTCTTTTCTATTGGTTCTGGACAGTATCGCAGAATCTTAGTTCTGTAAGGATTGTGAAATTCAGAGCCTCATTCTCTATTGCGGTTGGTGAAACTGAGGCCCACAGGAGGATAGGGTCACAAAACAAGCTATTGGCACAGCTGCCCAGGCTAGCACTTAGGTCTCCTGGCTCCATCCTGGTGTGGGGCCACCCCAGGAGGCATGTACATTTGTGTCCTGTGTCTCAGGGAAGAAATAATACAATTCAGTGGAGAAGTTTCCACCACCTTTCTCTTTCTCAGCAGTACATGAGATGCATCAACAGAAAATAAAATTAAAAACACAGAATACAATAGAAGGAAACATCAGCTCCAATCTGTGAGATAAGCCATCAAATGAAATTTACTAGAAATCAACCATGTGTATTTACCATGCACCTACTGCCTGCCAGGGTGCATGCATGTTGCTTTACCCACATTATCTCTTCTAATCAATCGTGATGACAGTCATGTGAAAGTCACTCAGACAGTCAACTTGTAGGGTCTGCACCCTAATACATGCCATTCATGGTGGTGAGCAGTCACCACTCCAGGTGCCATCACCCAAGACTTGTAGAAGGTCTGAAAGGAGGAAGCTAACTAGGAAATAAGACATGACATTGCAAGACCTGGGAATGCATAAGCTGAGGACTGGAGGGGCCACAGGATGTGGAATCTCTGTGTGTGTTGGGCAGAGGGCAAAGACAGATGAGTGAGAACCAGCTGGATGTAGTGGAAAGACAGCGACCTTGACACTGAGCTGTGGATGGTGGGCAGTGTGAATGGTGGGTCTGTTGAACAAATTAATAAATGCATGAATTAAGAGTCAGTGAGGAAAAAGTAAAGACCAACAGGAGGAAAAAGGAATAACCAATGAGATGTCCTTTTGGAAACAGAAGCCAAGACGGAGCTAGATGTGCAAGCCATTTGTTGGGGGTAATGCCTGTGAAAGGTCGGGGGGTGGGGAGCAGAGCAGGGAAAGTTTTCAGAGGGTGACGGCCATGGCCACCACAGTCAGAGACGTAACAAGCAGATTGATTCAGGAACACAGAAGAGGAAGTATGTGGCTCTGCCCTGGGGGGACACTCAGGAGGGAGTGTCTCAAGGGAGACTTGGAGGTTGAGAAGACAGAAAAAAAGGATACTGAAATTCTTGGAATAGGGAACAGCCCCACAAAGGCACCAAGGTAGAACCCAGCCTGACTTCAACAGCAAATACAAAATAGTTCAGTATTCCTGGAACTTAGGAGGAGCTGGCGAAGCCATTGTAGCTATGGGATGGATTCAGACCTCACAGCACAGGCAATGGGGAGCCTTTTAAAGGAGACGCTGGGTGTGCATTTCTGCTTTAGATCTATAGGACAGCATGTGCACAGGGCAGAAGGCAGATGGGCAGAGAGAGCAATGAGGAGGATGGTGCCATATTCTAGGGAGATGACAAGCCTCCAGAGTAAGTCTTGGATTGAACAAGGATGGAGTAGTAGCCTGAAACTAGCTGGAGGGACTAGTCTCTAGTTTTGCCTCTTCAAGAGTGCTGCATAAATGAATCACACAGTATGTGGGTTTTTGAGTCTGACTTCTTTCACTTAGCATAACACATTTGGGATTTGACCACGTTGTCCGCATCAGCATTCTTTACTTTTCTTAGCTGAGCAGTATTCCATTGTATGAACATAGTACAATTTATTGATTTCCCAGTTTTGGGACATCTGGGTTGTTTCTAGTATTGGATGATTACAAATAAAGCTGCCATAAACATTTGTGTATAGTTTCTGTGCGACTGTAGGCTTTTATTTCACATGCGTCAATACCTAGGAGTGGGATTTCCAGGTATGCAAAGTATATGCTTAACTTTATAATAAACTGCAAAACTGTTTTTACAGAGTGGTTGTTCCACTTTGCATTCCCTGCTGCACTGCTGAGGATGGTGGTTGCTTCTGATCTTGTTGACACCTGGTATTGTCAGTTTTCATTATAGCAATTCTAATAACATGGCAATTATAATAATTCTCATGGAAATTTTAATTTACATTTTAATGATTAAAGATATTAAGCATTTTAATGTGCTTATTTGCCATCCACATATCTTCTTTTGAAAACTGTTTGAATCTTTTGCTCATTTTTAAATTGTATTTGTTTTATTATTGAGTTTTGAGGCTCTTTATAGTATATTCTGGATACAAGTCTTTTATTGGATAGGTGATTTGTCTTGTTCTCAATCTTAAGGGAAATGTATTTAATTTTCAGCATTATGTTTGACGTTAGCTGTGGGTTTTTTGTAGATGTCCTTTATCAGATTGAGACAGTTCCCTTCTAATCCTAGTTTACTGAGAGTTTCTATCATGTACAGTGTTGAATGGTGTCAAAGGCCTTTTCTGTATTTAATGAGATGATCCTATGGGTTCTGTCAATATGACAACTTATTGATTGATTTCTGAACATTAAACCAGCCTTGTATCCCCCCTTGGTCACCTTGATCATGATGTACTATCATATATATATGTACTGCTGGATCTGATTGGCCAATATTTGATTAAGAATTTTTGCATCAGTCCACATTTATGACATGGAACAATTATTTGTCCATAGTTTTTTTTTTTTTTTTCCTGTAATGTCCTTTCTGGCTTTGGAATCAGGGTAGTGCTGACCTCATAAGCCTGTGAAGTGAGTTAGGAAGTGTTGCCATTTTCCCCTTTTGCTACTCTATAGTCTCTCCCATCAGCATCATCGGTTTTGCTAATTCAATTGACTTCAGAAGCTAAGTTATGCTACATACAACAGGCCAAGGGGGTGCAGAAAGATAACTAAGATTAGGTTTCTTCCACAAGGAGGTAAAGATAAACAATAATAATAAGTACCTGCTCTTTTCCATGCATTTAACTAATATTAGCACCAAACCTTACTGCAATCCTGTTATGCCATTTTGAAGAATTTTTAGGATGAGAAAGTTGAGGCTTAGGAGAGTTAAGCAGACTGCCTTAAGTCACAGAGTTCTCAAGGAACACATCTTGTGGTTTGAACCCAAGTTCAAAGTTTATGTTCTTCCCACTTGGTTTTGTCATCTCTCCTTAATATTTATATTAAGCACCTACTAAGTGCAAGCTACTTGGAATGCTTTAAGGCTGGTATTCTGTTCATTGTTGATTGCTGCAACTGCCTGATGTATGAGTTACTGTCCCCATGTTAACAGTGAGGAAATTAAAATTCAGAGAGGCCAGGAACCTCACTCAAGGTCAATCAATGGTGTTAGATGCAAAGACTCACAGTGACAGGGCACAGGAGGTAATGAGCATAACAACACAATTAATACATATGTATATGTATATAGGTTACATGTGCATATATAGCTATATACAAAGCAGCTTTGTAGAGTGCTATAATCGAGGCATGAACAGAGAGGGTGAGAGAAAGGGAGGAATTCACTGTCACTCCCGCACTTCTGGAAAATGCACAGGGAAGCCGATAAACAGTGAAACCAGATGAGAGGGCTGGAGGAGCTGGAAAGTGGATTGAGTTAGAAATCTGGGCAAACAGCAAAGGATGGACACGGCCCATGGAGCAAATGAAAGCCAAGACAAGCAGGGCACGTAGCTGGATTTTCCAGTGTCATGATGCTGATGCTGAGCAGGGCTGACAGGCACTAAAATAGGAATAGCTCACATCTGTAGCTCACTTTCCTTTCCAACACTTAGTCTTCTCGATCCTCACAAGCACCCTCTGGGTTATTATCTGAATCTTAGAGGTGAGGAAACTGAGGCTCAGCCAGGTACATAGCTTGTTGGTGATTCAACTCAGCCCACCAGAAGCCCCAGGGCGAGATCTGATTCCTGGGTCCAGGATTCTTCCAGGGGCAGAAAGGCAGGGACAAAGTAGACCAGAAAACATGAATCTGAAGTCAGATAAGCACCTGAAAGGGCTCTAGGACTTTCGTTGACATGGCTGTAAAATTCAAGGCAACCAAAAATCTGGAGTTTGAGGGCCATGGGCTTTGTAACATAGAGGTAGAAAGTTCTGAAATCCTGATGACACAGGTTCTACAATATTAGGGTCAAAGACTGTGAAATAGTGGGGGTGGGTTCTTGGAGAGTGGAGACAAAGTCCTGTTATCCTAAGGGCATTTCCTGGGGGTAGCAGACAGACCAGCTAAAGGCTCATAAGCAAAATGGAATCATCAAAGATAAAAATGGGCCAAGTCCAACATCAAACTTTCAAATCTGTCACCCCAGCTGCTGTCATCTCAGCCAACCTGTGGCCCCTTGAGTACCTGGTGGTAAATACACCTCTCAGGCTTTTAACATTTCATCTCCTGATGCCCCTGACCCAAGGTCAAGGAGATAAGAATTTAGCCTAAAGGACAGTCTTCAGAGTTAAACCCCAAATGTGCTTCTCTCCACTCCTTAAATTTTAAAGAGAGGCCAATGTTTGTATTTTCAGGAGGGTGATAGAGAGGAAACCCAGTTCAAAGACCTCACCCCAAATTCTTCTCTTGACACTTGGCTTGTTGGGAGAGGAATATAAAATCCTTCCTCTTCAACAAGGTTCCAGGACCCTCCCAAGTGACAGAATACAATGGCCTGTCTCCCTTGCCTTCTTTTTGGCACCTCACTCTCTGTATTTACCCCTCAAAATTCCAAGATGTTCCCTTCTCTTGGTTCCCTATCCTCCTCATTTCTCTGCCTCTGAATCACCTCCTCTTGCTGGCCCCACCCCACCTCTAACCACGCTTCCTCACCCCTTTCCCTCCATCCCAGTCTCTCTCCTCTGTCCATAGGTTTTCAGCTCCCACGACTTTGCTAAGCACTTGATGTGTGTTTTTTCACTACATCCCCATGACAAATCTGTGAGACTAGTATACTACCAATAACCATAAGTGAGAAAAACTGAGGCTTGGTGAGGTTACGTGACCAACATAAGGATACGTGGGTTGCCACTGTCAGAGCTGAGTTGGAATAACAACT
This sequence comes from Anoura caudifer, assembly GCA_004027475.1. Taxonomy (NCBI): domain Eukaryota; kingdom Metazoa; phylum Chordata; class Mammalia; order Chiroptera; family Phyllostomidae; genus Anoura; species Anoura caudifer. The sequence continues at coordinate 125,618 of PVKU01001803.1, read as the reverse complement.
GTACCTGCTACTACTAATAACAGTAAAAAATAACTAATAAATAATAATACTAATAACAGTGATTATAGATAATACTAATATAGTGCTTGCTATGGGCCAGCATTATTCTAAATGCTTTTCTCTATTAACTCACTACTCAAAGTAATCCTTGGGGGATGTACTATTATTATTCTCATTTGACAGAAACCAAGGCACAAAGAGCTAAGAAAATTGCCCAAGGTCTCACAGTATGCTTGATGCTGAAGCCTGGCCACCTAAGTTCTCTGCCGAATTCTGTGGGTGTCTTTACATCAGTCTGTGACTGTAACACTAGGCCATGGTTCTTCTGATCTATATCCTCAAGGTCCCAGAAACTTCACTGGAGGAAACAATAAAATATTTCAAGAAAAAGTCCCTGAAAATCAAGACATAATATTTCAGATTTCATTCGTTCATTCAAAAAATACACATATTTACCAAGCTCCTAGAATCGGCCAGGCAAGGAGCTTACATCCTAGTAGAGGAGACAGAAATACAACATGTAAGAATGTAAGTATTACGATTTCAGGAAGTGACACATGATATAAAGAAAAGGAGAGAAAGGTAAAGAATTAAAGAGTATCAGTGGGAGGAGACCATTTAAATCAAGTGGCCTCTTTATTGGTCAAGGACCAGCCACATCAGCCTCAGGAGAAAAGGGTCCAGGCAGATAAGCTGCAAGTGCAAAGGCCCTAAGACAAAAATGAGTTTGGTGTGTTAAAGGACAGCAAAAATGGAATGAGAGTGGAGAAGGGGAAGGAAAAAGAGATGCATATTTTTTTACTGGGGTGATACAGGTTAATAGGATCATACAGGTTTCAAGTATAATTTCTATGATGCTAGATCTGTATATCGCACTGTGTGTCCATCTCCCAAAGTCAAACCATCTTCCGTCACCATACATTAGGAGAGGTACTTGGTGAAGCTGGAGAGGTAAACAGGGAGCATATGGTTAGGGGCCAGGCTGCAACTTTGATTCTATTCTGCACTTGATAAGAGGTTTTGGCCAGGTTACAGCAGGAATGAGAAGAGAAGGCTGCAGACAAGCAGGCAGGGAATGCTAAAGTCACCTGCAGAGGCTGCCTTGATTACCCTCAGCCTCTGCTGACCCTCTGACCTTTGCCTCTACCCAGAGGGGTAGAAAAACGGGCCCCCGAATCTCAGCCACCAATATTTTACTGTGTGAACTTGACAAGTCGTTGACTCCCTGAGAGCCTCTGTTTGTCTATATGCATAATGGCAATAAAAATTCAGCTGGCAGTAGTGAGAGGGACACGGGGGCTCACCTGAACCTTGGGCCTCACAGCAGGAGGGAGGAAGGCTTCAATTCTGTGGGCACAGTGTTTGGCAGAGGGCAGGCCCTCAAAACATTTCTATGGAGTCAGGCTCCAAACAGAGAGATCTGGGTGGCCACCAGAGTCCTTCTGGGAAGCCCCAGAAATCCTGTAGGGCCTGGTAGGCCAGGCTGGACAGAGCAGCCAAGACCTCAGGCATCTCCTTCTCTTCCTTCCCAGCAGCCAAATCAAGCGGGCAGCGGCAGGCCCATGGACCAAGGGCAGACAGGCAGGCGGGCAGGCGGGCAGGCGGGGGCGAGTTGGCGGGCACAGGGAGAAAGAAGGGTATTGTCTGCCAAAACCCAACCAAGGGGCCAGGGCCGCAATGCAGGGGATTCTTTCGGGAGAAACAAACATGCCTTTCTTTCCACCAACTGCTGCTAAAACAGCCCATTGGATTTGATTCACTCTTATTTCACCCCAAACAAATGATAAATAAATAAACCTTGGTGAGCTCAGAGGGCCGGAGCCAGGACCCTGGGCCCAGAGCAGACTGGACATGTCCGCCCTGGTGAACAGGCTCCAGGCCATGTGGCCTGAGGAAGTCCTTCCAGATGTAGGGTTGGGCTGCTCAGCTGTACTGTCTTCAGACCCAAGCATACAAATGGTGGAGAGGATGGGGAAGCACATCAGAGGAGGAGATGGCTGTAGGAAGGCTAGCTGGCAGCCCTGGTGGGCACCAAGTTGAAGAAGGTCCCAATGTCTCCTGACACCTCAAGTTTGTCTGGAAGTTGACTCTGGGCTGATTTCACTGGCACCATCTTCCCAGTCCTTCAAAATGCTTAGTGAGGTGACAGAGCAGAGATGTTTCATTCTGCCCACTTTGTAAGCTGGGAGGTGAGTTTTAGAAATAACGTGCCTCGCTCAAGATCACAAGGCAAGGTGATCACAGAATACCAGAGGCCTCCTCTAATGTCCTTGTTTTCCACGTAGTCACACAGAGGCAGGAAGTGGTCAAGGACACTGCCTAATGCCCTAGGAGCCAGGTCATCTGACACTCTGACTCAAACACTCGGCATCCTCAGTGACGGGACCAGGAAGCAGCCACTCCTACAGCAGAAGCCTCCTCTTGACTCAAGGATTCCTTCCTGGCATTCTCTGCCTCTCAGAGAAGTGAGCTACAGCCTCATCTGAAGGAACCAGACATTGTGCCATGTGCCACTGCAAGGCACCCCTTTGTCTGGGGCCCCTACCTTATCATGTTCCCATCTGGCCCCTGGTTCTATGGGCCTATGGGGTTCCTTCCCTGCTTTTCTCCCTACTTGTCCTGACTCCCTGCCTCCTTGAGGTCTCAGGTATACCTCCTTCTCCAGGAAGTCTCCCCAGTCCACTCCTGCCTCCACTGATCTAGCCCTCCTTATAGCCTCTGAGGGCCGTCCTGACAGATGGGCTTCCAGAAGCCCTTAGGTAGGGAGCAGAGGGCAGCCAAGCCGACACTTGCCCCACCTCAGAAGCATGCCAGCCTGCTGCAGGCCTCTGGTCCCACCCACTGGCTGTTGTTCCCTGTATCTAAGACACTTAACTTCCTTGCTCAAACTCCCCCTCCCCTTTGACTCCTTCCCAAACACCCAAGGCTCTTGAACATGCCCTCTATCTCAGCACCTGTCACCCACTCCGAAACTGACATGGGCATGCCTGTCACTCCCACTACATGGTAAGCCCCTCGAGGGTGGGACACACAGTGTGGAGAGCCAAGCCATCCCCACCGTTCCTCTAGCCTGTGCCTATCTGCACTCATTCAATATGTGCCGAGCTCGGAATGGGTAGGAGGAATTACCCTGCTTGTACATAACTGCTTTCACGTGACTAGTCTCCTGCTTGGGGACACTGTGACCTTCCGAAGGGCAGGTCCAGTCTTTCTCTTTTGGCCTTTTCCACTGTCGGCTCCCACAGGGAAGGCCTGGGTCTTCTCTCACAGGCATTCTGCTGGGACAGAAAAGGGACTCTCCCTGGCCCGCATCCTCTGCCCCAGGTTCCAGCTCAATCCACAGGCCACTCAGGGTTGAGAAAATGCCTTCTTTGTTTTAATTTTCTTAGCTCTTGACAGCACATGGTTGAAAAATGCCCCAGAGAACAGCCCAAACACCCCTGAAAAAAGGAACAAGAGGAGCCAGCCAGGTATGCAGGACTTGTCCCAGTGCAGATGAAGCACAGAGGGGCCTGGACCAACTCCGAGGAAGAACCAGCGGCTTTTTGGGAGACCAGGACAGCTGAAAATTAAACACATACGTACGTGCAAAGGCCTAATTCCTCCCGGAGCTTTAGAGAGACACTTTCATAGTTTTTCATGACATCATGTCAAATGTTTCCAGGCATCCCAGACAGAGCCCAGCCCCAAACACTGTGTATTCAAGTCACACGGTCCTTTGCTCTTTAGAATCAGAGGGCTCAACAGGACACAGGGCATTCTCTCCCACTCGGCCTTCCTGCCTCTTCTCAGACCAAAGAAAAATAAAACCTCTGCTCCTTCCCAAGGCCTCAGGGCTGTGGGGTTGCCAGGCATTAGCTATGCAGTGCAGCCCTGCACTCAGGAGAGGATCAGTCTTAGTGACACAAAAGAAACATGCCATCGGGCAACCTGTAACCTGCCAGCTCTGTGACCTTGAGCTAGTCACTTCACCTCTCAGAGGTGCCCAATGTTCGTAAATAAAATGAAGGTGATGTATCAGTATGTGAACCAATATCCCAAGGTTGCTCTGTAGATTCATGAGATTAAATGTGGAGAGGGAGCGTGCACAGCTTCATGTCTGGCTTCAGAAGGCCCTGAGAAAATGTGAGTTTCTTTTTCCCTTCCCCAGCATGGGGTGGGTGGTGGAGGATGTGGGGCACCCACCTTTCATGCCAGTGCTCTTTCCAGTGACTGGCTCTGCTTCCCTCACAGGTGTTCAAATGACTTCAGAGATCAGAGAGTCTGAACTCCATTCTGCTCCTGAGTGGTGGCCAGTTTCTCTTCTTTCAACAGTTCTCATTTTACAGACGGCTACAATTCCTTCAAACAAGCATTCCCCAGGGCCTACTATGTGTCCGGTCATAGGAGAGGTTCAGGTCACAGCTTCAAAGGGTTGCAGAAACCAGAGATACCAAGTTACAAGGAAAGGCTGGTGAGGGTCTCAGTCAGATCAAACTGGAGCAGAGGAGGACAGTAGGTGACAGGCAATATGAGATGATGAGTGATTCCCGGCAGTGGAACCACGGGGCGTGTTCTCTCGATCGCACTTTCTCCTCTACTACCTTCCATGCAGGCTGTGGGCTCAAAGGCCCTTGCTGAACACCCAAGTGCTTTTTCAGGCCTCTATTTGCCGCACCTCCCTTTGCACAGAAATTCTCCTCAATCAGTGATGACGCCTGTTCACTGGGTACTGTCCAGGGCTGCAGCACCATGGAGGGAGCAGCCTGGCAAAGCTTACTGCCTGGAAGGAGAACGTTTGATATTGCAGACAATCACAGTACCATCTGATAGGTACTGTGGAGAAGGTGGGGCAGGGGCTGTGGGGATGAGAGGAGGGAATAACAAAAACGGTGGTTGGGCAGGGAGCCACCCAGAATTTTCCAGAGGAGATAAGACTTGAGCTGACGCTAGCTGAAGGTCATGCGGTTGAGTGTGGTGCTTGAATGCATGTGTGTGTGTGTGTGTATGTGTGTGTGTGTGCATGTTGTGTATAGACATACATGCATGCAAGAGGAGCATGAATTTCAACAGAGGCCCAGCCTGGGCAAAGATGCAAATGCTCTTGCAGTCTGGACATAGGGGGATGCTGCAGTATCTTGTTTGTTTCCCACGTCTCTGGCCACTATGACCCCTCCTCCTGATGCTGCTACACTCTTCTCCCTCCTCTTGGCCCTGAGGAAGACTACTGTCCCAACTGCTGCCATTGGTCTCCTCTCTTTCTCTCTCTGCTCTATCTCTTCCCCATCCATGGCCTCGTGAATCCTCATCTCTAGCCTCCACCCCACCCACTGGGGCCCCACTGCCTGACAGCCCACTTACTTCTGAAGCCCTTCACATTCATCTCCCCTCCTACACAGGGCCCCACCTCCATACACAGGTCTTCTGTATCTCATCAGCCTCTAGGCCCCAGGGCTTCTTCCTTTGTGATATTTCTCCTGGTTCAGCTCTCCTTTCCTTACCCTTCCTACTAGGCCTTTGTACTTTCCGGGCTGTTTATGAGAACAATTAAGAAACTGCTCCAACGGCCTCTAGGCATTTTCTCCCCAACTCTCTTGCTCCTTCCACCCCACCACCTGAGTCCTACCCCTCTTTTACAACCCAATTGTCTGCAGTACAGACATGTAGAATAGTGTGGACTCTTTGCCACCATCAGATTCTTTATAACAGTCCCCTCAAAAAGTGGCCAGTGGCTCTGCCTCCCTAGCTTGGCTTTCAAGGCTCCCTTGCCCTGGCCTTCTGTACTCAGTCCAATCCCAACCTCCCCCCGCCCTGCATGCATAGGCCATCATCACTCTGTTCCAGGCATACAACTTTATTCATATCTCTGGAACACATCATGCATAATCCCACCAGAATCTCCACTTGATTCTCTCCCTCCAAGTCTTGGCCATCCTCCCATCTCAATTCAAGGCCGCCACAAAACCCCTCCTGCCCCAGCTCATTAGCCTCCGATGTCTCCATGCCCCCTCTCCACCTCCCTCCTACTCAGGATGAGGGTAACTGCTCACTCTGCTCCTGTGGGCCTCAGGCTGAGCCCCACCAGGCCAGGAGTCCCCTGATCAGCAACACCAACAGCAGGGACTTATGGTCTGCCTGTCAGAGGCCTGATTTCAGTTATGCCTGTGAAGAACTCTGGGGAGCTTTTGCCTCAGTTGCCCTACTAGGCCATCAAATAAACCCCTGGCCTACCTAGTTGGGTCTGGACCACCCTTCCTGATCTTGTCCATTTCCTGGAAGCTGTTTGTCAAATTCTCTGCCATCAGTAAGAGAGTGAGTATGTGTGTGTGTATGTAGGTGTTTGTTGCTCAGAACCAGAACCAGGAGAAAGCTACTGGCTACCTGATTTCACCAATGACCTTTTCTACTGCTGTAAAAACTCTGCTACCGACTAAGACATGAGGTCTACAGAGAGTTAGAGGGTAACTTCAGAAACTCGACTCATCTTGATCAGTCTCCTTCAGCTTCCCCTCCTCCCATCCCTTTACCCCTTTACAGACTGAGTTCCCCAAACCCTCAGACCCTGATACCCAGCCCTTCCCCATAGTAACAATAACAGCATGAAGAAGATCTAATACTCAATTAGTACTTACTGTGTGCCAGGCACTGTTCCAGACACCTTACACACAGTGATTCATGCAGGCCTCACACCAGCCTTTGCAGCAGGTTCCATTATACTTCCACTCTACAAGTGAGGAGACCGAAGCACTGCTGTAAGTGGTGACATCAGCACATGACCCAAGCACTCTAGCTTCAGAGAGTGTGCTCTTTGCACCTCCCTCCTCTTCTCCCCATACCCCATCCCACCCAGTAGGGCCACCACACACAATGGGGCAGTCTGACCCCTGATAGGACAAGCCACCCATCCAGCACGGGGCTGCATACACATTCGGGAGTTTGCTTCCGTGTCGCACCAAGGCACCGTGCAGGTGGGCCTGCTGCCCAGACGAGAAACAAAGTGGGCCTGGCTGCTGCTTTACCAGGGAGTTGGAGCTAAATTTCTGTAATTCTTGTATCTATTCATTTGTTCAATGAATACAGATTGTGTGCCTGCCACTGCTAGGCACTAGCTGTCTCCATCCCAGGGCAATGAGCATAAACTCACTTGACCCTTCAGACGCATTTGTCTGACGGACCTGCTCCCACACAGGAATTAGCAGGCTCCCGAGAGCAGGGACCGCTTCACAGACAGGTACCTGGCAATACGCATTCACTGGGTGTTCCAGACATGCTTGGGGAAGATAGTGACAAACAGCAGGTGACCTTCGGACGAGGCTTGGCTGTCCTTTTCTACCTCTGCCCTCAGATGACAGGCAGTAAGCAGACCAGAAGGAGACAGGACTAGAACAGATCCCTCTGAAGTCTCCACTGCCTGGAGCTGCCCTTCAGGGAAAAGGGAGTTATCTCCCCACTGAGGCCCTTCAGAGAAAAAGAGCAGGCCATTCTTTTAAAGAAGGGCACGAAGAGCTAGGACACCCACTTCAGTTGCCTGAACATGGGAGAAGTTGTGAAGGTCAGAGGAATGGAAAAGGTAAGTCAAGAAAAAATGCTGGCAGTGAGCAGCGGGAGATAAACTAAGCTGATAACAGGCCTTTGAACACTTGGGTTATTTACTTATTTGCATACAGTTTTTGTGCGGTTGTTAATTTCAGCCATTCCTTGGTTCCCTGCTCACATGTGGGGCACATTCTGTACCCATCTGGCAGCAAAACAGACACCTCCCCTGGCAACCAGGCTCTGACATGGCAAACACACTCACGTGTTTGCATCCCAACACTAGCACAGAAGAGATCACCCGGAGCTTACTGCGCTGATTCTCTCTGCAGGGCTGCTCGTCAGCAATGTCTTGTCTGTAGTAGGAGTTCAACAGACATGGGAGGAAGTGAACTTGGGCCAGGCCCAAAGCTGGACTCATTGAGGCCGACTGTGAAGCAAAAGTGGACGAGGGAGAGTCAGAACGAAATGAGGGCCATGGCAACCAAGAGTCTGCCGTCTGAGGTCCCCTTTGCAAGATGAAGATCATTTGTTCTGGTCATTTCTTTCACATTCCCTCTGCTTAAACAAACCCTGCCAAAAAGAACTCCTGCTCTGATTGTCCATGGAAAGGTTCCCTGGAATGTTGGACCGAGTCTCTGGAATGTATGGATTTAACAAGCCAATTTGGAAATTAACAGAGATGAAAAGGGAGTGCTCTGGTTCCATTACACACAGAATCACTACCTGAGTGAGCATGGTGGGGGGTGGGGGGTGGTACCTTGGAGCTCCCCGTGAGCAGGCTTAGCACTTTCCAGACCTGAAGCCTTAGCCAGCCTGCAATTTTAGGGTTGGAAAACTCGTCAAAGATCACTCATAATCTTGTTGAGGGAAGGACATAACCGTTGTCAAGAATTCTGAAATGCTGCAGCCATGGTTTCCTAACTTTTTACTGAGCAAAGCCCTTCCCACCCAAGGTCTGTTGAGTGTCATGTTTTGAAATATTTTCCCTTACACGCTGCATCCCTGTCCCAAATGAGTTTGTAAAGATGCCAGTCCAGGCTCCTGAGCAGGAAGGAGATAACAGAATTCGAGACACAGATATTGATGTATTCAGAGGCCAGAAACTTGCCATTTATGTTATCTTTGCAGTTTTGTTTCCAATAAATATAATAGTCCTTTAGTTGCTTGTATGTTTAATATTGAACAGCCTTGGGATTTCAACAAGTGCTTTTTACTTGGCTGGGGATCTTGGGGCCCAGGCTGGGATTGGTCACTTCATCCAGCTTCTCTCATGTTGCAGAGGAGGTGACAGATGTGCAGGGAAGGAAGACAACACACCCATCAGGCATGCACAGGCTGGGGTGGGGGGGTGCTGCCCCCAGCACAGGCAGACGCCATCTCTCCTCATCCCAGGTTCTACCCGACTCTTTAGAGCCTTTTCCTTCCATTCAGGGCACTGGGCCATCTGATTGTGTCTTCAAAAAATAAATCTTTTTTGTTTGGAGATGTAGTCAGGGACTTTAAACACTGCACATGATTCCTCCTCAACAGTCTTTGATTTTTCTTCCAGGACTTGATCAAGTGGGTTCAACTCCAGCATCAAGGCCAGGCTGCCGGTTCAACCCAAAGCCCCTGTGGAGAGGGGGAACGCCCAGGTCAGGTGGGAGAATGGAAGGGTTTCCCACAAGGGCACAAGTCTGACTTTCCTGGGAACTTGGGGGCTGCCCCCTCTGCATTTCAAAGTGATGGGAATATCTGTCAGGGTCCAGGACCAGGTTACAGGTCCAGACTTGCAAGTAAGCATCCCCATCCTTACAAGAAATGCCCTTTGGGGCCAGAGAGTCTAGTGAACTCCTGTGGAGGACATTGGGGCAGAGGGAAGACCCCACCAGATGCCCCCTGGCTCACCTGGGTAACATCTGACATCTGACTGCCCTTCCCTCCTATGTCTGGAGGATAGATGCCCAGCTGATCCAGCCCTGGCCCCTCCCCAATCCAGAGAAGAAACTGACCTCTCAGGAGTCTGTTTTGGCAGGGGCTCTGACAAGGAACCTGTTATGTAAATGTGACTTCACATCCTCTTCCCATTTCAGTTTATGGGGAAATGGGGTTCCACCTTCCTTCTCAACACGCTGTGATCTGGGGATGGCTTGCATCAGTGTGAGTCCCTTCCACCTCTAACTGCTGAGTATTCCAGGTCATAGAGAGCTGAGGTACTCAAAACAGATTCTGGAAACTTGCAGCAGCCCCTGAGTCATGAAGAACAGAGCAAGAAAGGAAGAATTTCCTTCTTTCTACCCTCTCTATCCAGACAAGACAAGAAGACAATTTTGAAGGCAGACACTTCTCACTGTTTACAAAGGAGGGAACAAACCCAAACAAATAAAAAGCCCAAGCCACACTCAGCATCACAGCCACATGAAATGATGTGTGTTACTTGAACAACTGTTTGCTGCGGTTTACAAAGAGGCCTATTAAACAGCAGGGAGGTGGCAGGCCTGCACATTTTGACATCTGGAAGCACCAGCCAGGCCATGGGAACCCAGGAGGCCACCCCCTACATGGACACGTGCAGCCAGGGCCTGCCCTGCCACATGCCTTCTGAAAGGCACTAGCACATGCTTGCTGACAGCTGGGGTCTTCACTTGCCTGTCTGTCATCTGACACCAAAGGAAATGTCACCCATTTCTAGTTGTGTAAGAAGAAGGTCTCACCTTATGAGCTAGGAAGGGACACAACTACACTCGGCTTTCAGTGTGGATGATGAAAGCTGGTGCTTCCTAGACTGTCTGATGAACGTGACAGGAACCTCAGGAGTGGAGAGTTACCTTGGGGAGGTGCGGGCGGGGGGCTGTCTTAGCCTGGGCTGTTGAACAAAATATCATGGGCTGGGGCTTAAACAACAGGAATATGTTGTCTCACAGTTCGGGAGGCTGGGAGTCCAAGATCAGTGAGACAGCAAGGCTGGGCCTTGTGAGGCCCCTCATCCTGGTTTGCGGACAGCACCTCTGGCCACGTCCTCGCATGGCAGAGAAGCCAGCGCAAGCTAACTTGTGTCACTTTGCATAAGGACACTAATCCCATGTGAGCACTCCACCTTCATGACCTCATCTAACCCTAATGACCTCCCACAGGCCTTTTCTCTGAACACCATCCCATTGGGGATTAAACATTTTACCACGTGAATTTGGGGAGGACACAAACATTCGGTCCACAGCAGTCGGTAACCGGCTGCTGGATGTGGTGGGTATGCAGATTTATATTTTGATGACATAGCTTTGCCCATTCTTAGGAATAGACTTTAAAAATCAAGTCAATACTTCAAATATATACAGTTTAGTAGACACCAATTATTTTGCAATAAAGTTGACAAAATCTCAAAAATTTAAAGCCCAGATCAGTCAATCCCTTAACAGATGTTTAAATCCCCTCAACCAAGAGCCTGGATGAACAGTTAGTCACCTGGCCTGCAAAAGGCAGCTCCTGTGCTGGGAAGCCACGACATCCCCAGGCAGCTGTCCCACCACGGGACTTCTCTGACTACGAGCTGATTCTTCCTCTATTGAGCTGAAATCGGCCTCCTGGAAGCTTTTATCCTCTAATCTGGGACACAGAGAGCACGCTGGATCCCAGTGCCCAGAGTCATTTGGAAATGAAATGAACCAAATTACCAAGCCCTACATTCCCCCCGGCTCATGAGTGTATGTGAACAGACGTGAACACACACACACGTGGTAACACTTCATGTATCCAGAAGTCCCATATCCAGTAACTTCCCCTGACCAGAACACATGTTTAAACAGCCAAATTGACACTACACTGCACTCCTACACTTGATTCCTACAGGAATGCCTCAGCATTTTCATCTGAAATTATTTAGTTTAGCTTTGAACTCACTTTTAATAAATCTGGTTCTCTGACTTCCTAGCTCACAAAAGATTAAAAGCAGCCAATACATTGCAAAGGATACTGGCTCCAATAAGGAGTCAAAATCTTCAGTCTGAGTCTGGTGGGGAGATGGACTCCCAGAAACTAGAGAGGGGCAGCAGTCCAGGGTCATCCAGAGAGATGGCAACCCCTACTGCATGCCTCTTCAGGTGTCTAGGGCCCCTGGGGATGACACTGAGTCTCTAGGGAAAAGGTAGGCCAATTGAGGAGTTTGCTGTTGTGTCTGCCAAACATACGTTTTAAAACTTCCCATCCAAAGTTGTATGTCAGCTAACATCATGATACCTAAGGGTTATTATCGTATTATTTAGGTAATTCATTTTTGGTAGAAGCACTCACTCTAAACTGATGTGGCCTAAATGAAGTGTTGCTGTGTGTTATCTCACTGTGTACAATCAGGTTTTCAAGAACAAATACTCTTGATGATTATAATGCATGGTGCAGTGATGGGCATGTGGTGGGCACCACCCTGGTTGACTGATTCCCATGGTTACCGGAACAAGGCAAGAAAGTGTTGCTGAGTAGAGATACATTACCTGCTTTCATAGTGATAAGAACTGCTGAAATTAGCATGTTAATATTTGATTCAAAACAAATAACATCCCTGCCTTGTGATAACAAGGCATTCATGACCTAGATGCATATTTCCTCATGAATATTTATTTTCAATTCTAATTTACTCACTAAATCCTTTTCCTAGAGAGCCCAGCAAGGTAAACTGCAGGCTGCTCCCTTCTATGATAATACCTGTGGTTTCACTCCCTCTGTCACCTGAGATCCCAAGCTCCCAAACAAGTTGCCAGAAGGTCAAAACCTTAGACGTGAGTGGCCAAGAAAGGACAACTCTTAGTTGTCTGGGCAGCAGGAGGAAGCACAGCCAATGCTAAACAATGGTTAATCCGAAGTCATTCACCTTTGGTTGAGGAACACAGACTCACACCCAGGTGCATGCATATGTGTAAACACACACACACACACACACACACACACACACACACACACACACACCAAGACAATACCATTCCTTGGCATGGCCTCAATCGCTCAGCCTGTCTGAGCCCCAAGGGCAGTGGCCTCTGCAGCCTTACATTAGAGGCTGCTCTGCATTAGACTGTCTCTGTGTGGCAGGGCGGGGCTCCTTCAGAGCCTCTTTCCCCTGTCCTATTCCTATTTTCATACCACACACTACCTTCCGGTCTATTTGATTTACTTATTAAGTTTATTATTTGCTGCCTGTCTGTCCCCACTAGAATGTCATACACACAGGGGCCCAGAACATGTTTTGTTTTAGAGCACTCCCCATACAGAGCAAAGCTCAGCAGTAATTTGTCGAATGGGTGACTGATCCCTAACCTGAAGAAAATGATCGGCCCTGGCAAGCACTTGGTACAGTCCTGCAACCTGCAGGTTCTCCTGTGTCCATCATTGATTCATCACAATCTTGTCTCCCACTAAGCCCAATGGAGTCTTAGAATCATTTTGGGGAAAGGAGGGTGATGTCTCCTGACCTGGAGCAGGTTCAAATAAATGCTCCCTACGTGACTCTGCTCGTGAAGGCAGCATCTCCAGAATGCAGCCCATACCTGTCAGGACCTGGACCACCTTTCAGAAACTCAGTCAGTGGTGACTTGCTCAAGGTTATGTAGCCAGCAATGGGCAGACTTAGTATTGAACCTAGGCCTGTCAGTGGCCATTTAACTGATGAGGAAATAGGCTGGGAGAGGTCCAAGACTTGCCAGAGTCACACTCCAGAGATTTACGAATTACTGAACTATGCACTCCTCTAAGCAAGTGACTGCCTCTCAGTCATCAGTGGCTCCTCGTCACCCAGCCCAGAGCCTGGCCCAAAGCAGAATGAATGAAGGTATGAATACAAAACCTAAAATACTGAACAGCCTGGTGTCAAAGGTAAATTCAAATATAATTGGAATTCACAAACCTAGTAGCTCCTGCAGAACCAGTGGTGGATTTCAGCTGGAGGACAAGCCACATAGTCCCAGTCCTGGGTGAGACCAGAAAAGATGACACCTACCCTCTGCGTGTCCTCATGACCAAGACAAGGGAGCATGCCCTCCCTCGAGGCAGCCCCTTCCCAGTGCCTGCCTTCTGCCTCTCCCACTATTCCTCTCTCACATTCCAGCCCTTCCTGTTTGTCAGCCTGAGCTCTGTTCCAAAATGTATGGGAAGGGTCCCTCGGACACCTCTTGAGGATCTGTCCAGCTTCCAGAACTTACCAATTTTAGGACCTTAATAAACACTGGTCAGTGAATGAATGAATGAATAGTTGAATTATCAGAGACTTTCATTTTTGAAGTCCTCATAATCAACCCCATGGACAATTTTGTTACACATTTATTCATTGGACAAACACTCATTAAGTACCTACTGTTGAAGGGGCATGGTGCTAGGCTCTGGGATGCAGTGAGGCGCAAAGTAATAGTGGTTTTCCAACAGGTCCTTTGACCTTAGTCTCCTGTCTTGTTAACCATTCTGCACTTCTTTTCAAATGTACCCTTCTATAACTAGTTTGGATCTCATCCCTCTATGCTCACCAATTTTCAGTGCCTCTTACTGCCTATTGGAAAATGATCAAATTCCTTACACTGACATTCAAAACCTTCTGAGACTGAGCCAAAACCTATACTGCCAGCCTTACCTCCTGTCCCTTATGCCTTCTTTCCCTCCATTACGTATGTTATGGGCCAGCCCCTGCCTGAGGGGCCCTTCTCTCTGGTGCCAGTCAGCTACTGCTATGTTGCAATACAAACCACCCCAAAGTTTTGTGACTTAAAGCAATAATTCACTTATTTTCATTGTAGGTCAGCTGGGGGTTCGCTGATATGGGTTGGCCAGCCCAAACAAGCTCATGTGTCCATTTCAGCTTGGCCCCTCCTTGTGGGTTGGGCTATGTTCATTTTGAAACCTAGGCCAGAAGGGCAGTTGCTACATAGAGACATCTTCTTCTCATGGTGGTGGTAGAAGCACAAGAGGGCAAGTTAAGCAACACATTAAGGTTCTGCTTCCCTCATGTCTCATTGGCCAAAGCATGTCACATCACAGAGCCTGAAGTCCAGGAGCCAGGAAGTACACTTTGCCCAACATAAAAAGCAAAGCAAGTCATATGCCCAAACCCTACCTCACTGCAGGCTCGGGGAAGGGGGAGGCGGGGAGTGACTATTTCTGAACAATGATCTAATCTAATACTCAATCTCTGCCATAATGAAATTGGGCAGTGCAGTAAAAGAAATCAGGTGTTGGAAATGGAAGAGTTTGTATCACGGCTACACATCCTATATATTTCTGAGGGCCTCCAACACAGTATACTTCTAAAATACTTTACTCATTCAATGCATATGCACTGAGAACCTGCTAGGTGAAGGAATACTATGGTAGCCCCTGAACCAGGCTGATGAATAAGTCAGGTATGGGCCTGCTCTCTTGGCCCTGTGAATGAATTTCTTAACCCTCTGAATGCCAGCTCTCTCACCCACAAAGTGCAGAGAAACAACCTCACAGTACATGAGAAAACCACAGGAAGCTGGCTTGCCTGCATGCAGTGATAAGTGGAGAAAGGCCTCTATCAAACACCATTTATTCCATGATGCCCAGGCTAGAGAATCCTGTTGGAAGTGATCTCTCACCAATCTGCATCCTTAAAACAATTAATTGCCATGTGGTTGTTTCTCATCCAATCCACGAGAATTTATTGAGGTCCATGTTGTGCCAGGTAGACCTGCCCATGCCCAAGTCCCTGCCTCTGAGACATACATTCTAATATGGAAGACAGGTGCCTTCTTCCAGCACATTCTGTCAGTACCCAGCCCAGCACCATGCCCACAATAGGTGCTTAATACCTACTACTTACCAAAACTCCAGAACCTCCTCAATCACTTTTCTTACTCTTTCCTGGAAACAGCCTCAATGACTGAGATTTCCACCAAAGCCTTCCCATTCACCCAGAAAGAAAAATGCAGTTAATCAAAGCAATCTGGACTTTTCTTTCCATTCCCACCACCCCTCCCCCCCCACCTCAGAGTGAAACCTCCCTAAGTGATTAAATGTTATAATAAGGATTTGGCATATTTACCTTGTCTAAGACTGTGCTTTTTTGGTATCCCATGGAACACAAACAGACTGAAAAGCCAATAGTGAGATGGACTATCAGCAGAGTCCAACCAGGAAAAAAACCCCAACAAAACCCCCAGATAAAAAAGGTCCTCTTGGTCTCAGTCAGTAACCTCTAATCACACACAGAGGAGGCCGTGCATGTAACTAACAGTGCCTTTCCAGCAAAAAGACCACTCATTAAGCAGTTATAAAAATTATTGCTATTATTAGCAGTATCGTTATTATTACAATAAATTAAATACCAGCTAGAAGTTCAAAAGTCTTTCTTCAGGATCTGGCTCCTTCCAGTTTTTAGATGCTGTCTCTATTTGGCAGTGGTTCTTCACAACCCAGAGGAGACATTGACCTTCACATCCTCTAGAGAGTGGTTATCATCTGACTTGCCAATCACTCACTCACCCAGCAAATAGCTTTTGAGCACCTATTCTGACCCTATGCTGGTCTATGGACCATAATTTTACCTCTCCAACACTTTCTCCCTCTAATTCCCTAACAGAAACACATGTCCCAGTGCCTTCATGCCTTTCAAATTGACAACTGTTTCCACCTCATCCAAGGAGCCCTCACTGATGCTTCCAAGCATCCCTGGGGACACGAGTTCTCTCGCTTGTGGCAACTGTACAGGTGTGAACATGTTACCCACACTTTGTTCCCTGCTCAACTAGACAGGGACCACAGCTTGTGCCTAAAACAGCATTACACAGTAGTTGGTGGTCAATAAATACTTGTTGACTGACTATCCTGTAGACATAACTCAACACAAACCAATATATGCTTAGTTAGCTGGGACAGGAAAAATTAATTCCTATGGGCTAGGCACTGGAAGATGCAGGAAGGCATCCCACTCAGTGCCTGGCACACACTCTGAAGGAGCAACAGGTGGCCAGACCCCTAAATAACAGGTACACTCTTCACATCCATGCTACCTGCCATGGATGTCTGCCATTTGTATCTGATACTTCAATAGTGTGAACTACTGAGGAGAAAGGTGGCATTTGAATCAACAACAGAACACTGTTCTTATCCTTCCAGTTATGTGATGCATCCCAGAGGGGCTGCTAAGAATGGTGCCAACAAACAGGACTTTGGTGGAGCTTTTCTAATGAACCATCGTTATCTCTGGTTTTACCTTTTAAACTTGCTCCTACCTCCGCCTCCCCTGATTTCATGTAATAGTATCACCACGTGCAAGTGTCACACCCATTTCTTGACTCACCACACGCATTGTCAGCTCCCCCTCCCAAATACACTTCTACCTGCTCTTCCCAGGCCCAAGCTACCAACATCCTTCACCTGTATTATTCCAACAGCATCCATACTGGTCTCCCAGTTTCCTCTTTTCTTGTGCCCAGGGCAGTCTGTTCTGCACGCCACAGCCAAAGGCATCTTTTGTACATAAAAGCAAATCGGATCTTCCCCCACTTTAAACCAATGGCTTCCACTGTTAAAATAAAATCCAAACACCTTCCTGTCATCTGCAGGCCTGGTAGGATCTCACCCCACCTTCTGTCTGCTCCATCTCCTGATGCTGTTCCATGCACACAGCACTCCAGTCACCATATCCTTTCTGTTGTTCAAGTGGGCCTCAGGGCCTTGGCATCTGCTGTTCCTCCGCCCAGGATGGGCTTTCCCCAGGTGTTTGCAGCTGGCTCCTCCTTGCCCTCTAGATGCAGCTGGAAAGGCACCTTCTCCTGAAAGCTGCTCCTCTCTGTGCCCCGCTCCATCCCCTAGCACTCTGGTCCCCCTCTAGCCTATGACCTTTCTTTTTCTTTGTACCCCTTATCATAATTTAAAATTATTTATTCATTGTTAAACTCTCACTTTAATGAATGTTCCATGCAGGAAAAGGACCTTCTCTGCCTCATCCACCACCATACGCATATTTTCAGCATCTGCAGCAGTACCCAGCACATAGTGAGCATTCAAAGAACATTGACTGAGGAGAAACACAACTCCCCACTCCTCAGGTGTGGGCTGCCCATGGTGACATCTTTCCAAAGTGCAGAGTATGGAAAGGTGTTGGAAAGAGTAACTTTGCTATAGAGAAACCTGACAAACAGTGCTTCAGCCCAGTGACCAAAGTTAATATAAACAGTGGTAAGTCATGTTGTTAGTATATGCCATTGATACAATATACACTGTATCTGTAATCTCCCTCCCCCAATCTCACGTAACCCCAGTCTCATCACAAGAAAAACATCAGACAAATCCAAATGAGGAGCAAATATCTGACCTGAATCACTGAGCAGTCTGGATATTTCCACATATATGAGCTCCATTAATCCTCACAGCCATTCCAAGAAGGTAGGCACTTTATCCCCACTTTACATATGTGGAAACCGGAAGGCTCAGAGAAGGAACTTGTCGGCAGCCACACAGTTTATGGGCAGAGAAACCAAGAGCCCCAAACCCAGGACTGTGTGGTTCCTTCCCTGGGACTCTATCCTGAGCACAAGAATGGACTGAATGAAATGAAATGAAATACAATATGATACAATATAATACAACACAACACAATGAAATAGGAGGAAGCAGGGACCCGGAGGAAGGCCAGGCTCCAGGAGACATTGGAAGGGAGAGGAAATGAGGAAGGAGTGGATGAGGATGCCTCTGGGATTCTGAGTCAGGGAGAACAGAAGTACCATTCACTGAAAGAGGAATGGAAAACAGGATCTAAGGGAGGAGAGAAGGGCTCTGATGTGTGTGATCTTGGGCAAATTGATTTACATCCCAGGATCCATATTTCTCATCGGGACAGGGGTGAGAATGCCCATCCATCCCATTTGATCTAAGGCCAATGAGTGATGTAAAGGTGGTCCGTTGCAAAGCAAAAGTGACAAAACCAGAAAGAAAGCAACCCAACCCAGCGGCCCAGACTGGCTGCGGTCTTCCAAATAAAATGACTAGCTGGCTTTCAGAGATGAAAATGCAGAATTTAGGTCATTACACACAGAGAACCTCACTTTGTTTACAAGAGACAGAGAGTGGGTGTTCCTATTAAATGCCTTTGAATTCCAGCGATGATGAGAGACCCAAGGCTGTTTACCACTTTGGGTATTTACTTTTCTCATATACAAATCAGCTCCGGGGCCGTCAGCACTGACACCACCTCACAACCAGGCCCTCTGACATCCCTGCTCTTCCCCAGTGCCTACACATGGTTTGAATTTATTGGTTTTAGCAACTTTCATTTATACTGTGTGTGGATCACAAACTGACCAGCAAACAGAAGCTCTGATCTGTGCCCTGGAAAAAACACAGAAGTGTGAGGAAGAGGGTCGAAAAGAAGGTCTGGGCAGATGCCTTCAATCCTAGGAGAAGGGGCTTCCACCCACAGGGGGTGCCCTGTGGCGGCCCTTAAGGTCCCTGTGGGATTGCAGGATGAGCAGGAAACCACAGCACCACTGGGAGACAGAGCATGAGGGAGAGAAGGCGCTCAGTGGCCACAGCCACCAAAGCCAAACACCTTGAAATCTGGAAATAATGCAGAGGTACAGTTGGGGACTTCTGTTTCCCACCCAGATGCTCAGGCAATGAGGTATGATACAGGCGATAATTTTACAGCTACCCACAGCCTCAAGCAAGTACTGGGAGCCAGGCCCTAGGCAAACCCAGATCCATTAGATGAGGTTCCTGCCCTCAAAGAACTTCAGACTATGGAGAAGGCAGACATGTAAACATATAAAAGATAATAAAATAAAAAATGCCCTTTTCCAGTAAGGTCAGGGCCAGCTGAGAAAGTGGTTTTGCAGCAGTGGGGTGTGGTTTCTGGTTTACCAAGCACTCACACCCACTCAGGGGGCTCCTAGATGGGAGGGACCTGCCTGGGCTCATGCAGCTGACTCCAATTCAGTGCTTGCATAATTTACAGACTGTTAACAGACCGCAGATCCTCCCACCCCCACTTCCACTGGGGGAGCATTCAGAAACAACCTGCCTCGCCCACTTCCACTTTGGACAGGTGGAATCCCCCAAGTGTGTCATCAAATGGATCACATGAAATGCAGGGACATGTTCTCCTTCAGTAGCTATTTTAGAAATGGTAATCAGGGTCTCACTCAGGCTTCCTCACAAGAGGCCCTGTAATATATTTAATTATGGCTGGTCCCTCAACCACCAGACCACTTCCATGATCTAGTTTTTAAGAGAACCACCCGTCCCCACTCCCAGTTCCTTTTCATACTGTCTTCTTTGGCCCAGGAGTAACACATCTTGGGTCTGATGATGGAAACAACCCTTACACAGCAGCTCCTTCCTCCAGATCAGGAACTTGAGATTTCCAGGCAAGTCTGCTGAGATGCTCTTGTTTGATGAATGACTGTATCACAGAACACAGGCCTGAGCCCCCCAATGCACTTGGGGTCAAGGCCAAACTTCTTACCATAGCTTACGAGGTTTCCTTCATGTGGCCCAATTCAGTAGTCTGTGTGCCTCCTGCAAGCATTCTCCACCTGAAACAATCTCACCTCGAACCCCTGAACCCATACATTGTGCTCCTTCTGAACCCAGGGAACACCTCTTTTCCCTCAATACTGAGCTCAGGTGACATTGTACTGCCAAGCATAGTATGAGTATGGGTGTGAGTACCCAGTCAAGCCAGCTACTCATAAGGAGAGGTCTGCTTATTGTGTAGAAATTGAGCATTTTCACCAGCAAGGAGAACTCCTGGACAGCAAGGATGCTCTCTATCCTTGTAGCTCCCATGTGGCCTCCAGAGGACCAACCAGTCAAATCCCCAGCTGCCAGGGGATGGGGACTTGGGGTCAGGGCTCTACAATGACAGACAGGTGAGAAGTGACCTACTGTCCAGCTACTACAGCAAATTGAACAGAGACTCCTTGGGGCTGGTCCCCACTCCTTCACCCACACTAGAGCTCTGTGCAGAAGTGTCCCAGCCATGCAGACGGGTGCTGTTACAAACTGACAGCTTCCACTTTTGTTGGCCCTCACCCTGTTGAGCCATTCCTTTACCTGCCAAGGTCAGCCTCTGCTCTTGATCCCCACACAGCCTCTGTCCTCCCAACCCTCCTCACCCTGGGTCCTGGCAATCAGACTACCTCATTCTCTCCTTCCCAAAGTGGCAGCCTTCCTTGGAAGAGGACGTCTGAAGTCTGTCAACTCCCTGCCCTCCCCATCTTTCATACTTCCAGTCTCAGAAAAAGAGCTGTCCCCCCACCCCCAGCCATCAGATGCCAGTCTCTTTTCATTAGATACAGAGATGCTGAGAGCACAGGCTCTGCAGCCTGACTTTCAGGGTTCACATTCTAGATCCGCCACTCATTGGCTGTGTGACCTCATGTAAGTGAATCAGTTTCCTCACCTGTAAAATGGAGCTGAATAATAGACCTGCGTCTAATAATGTACCTGCGAGATTGTGGTGAGGATTAAGTGGGGTGGTACATGTAACAGACTCAGCCCTATGTTTGGCATTCTGCTGTGAAGCACCTCTCCCTGGGGTCTGTGCAACCCCTCCCTTCCACACCAGCCCCATATTCATGACCTGGAACTAAGCCTGGCCCAGTGTAGTTCCCAGTACTGCTTGTTAAACAAATGGAGGGATGAATGGATGGGTGAGCAGTTTCACAATAACAAATTCAATTCGCTACATATATACAGGGTATTTCTTTGGGAGAAACAGAAAATGGAAAACACCTGCACACCAAGCACTGCGAGCACAGAACACTTGAGAGCTAATAACGCCCTTCCCAGTCTCCATCCTTTGACTGTCCCCATAGCTCGGAGTCACTGCTATTGACTTCCAGCCCACCTGCACAATCGAGGGGAAGGACCCTCAAAGACAGAACCACCCCAGGTCACGGATCTAACCCCTTGGGAGAGCTGGACCTCAACCCAGGTCTCCAGCCTAAACTTTGTGATCCCTCCTTTTGATGTGTCCCCACTCCAGGTAGCTGTGGGAGATCACAGGGAAGCTGACCCAGAATGAATAGGACCCAACATTACACACTGCAGATGGCCATAAAAAAAAAGACCATGCTCCCAGTTATCAGACTAAACGGTTCCCATCCAGTCAACCAGTCACGATCCTTGATCTGGACCAGGGTCAGTGTGTGAGAGACTGAAGGATCCAGCGCTGTCTTCTCTACAGGATGGGCTTCACCTCAAATCACAGACAGCATGAAATTGGGCCAATAGCAATGATTAAAATAACATGACTTAAACCACCACAATTACCATTCATTACCTCTAACCATGTGCCAGGCACCCAGCTATGTGGTTTATATGCATTACCTCACTCACTCCCCACAACACACCAGGGGGTAAAGACTATTGTGAGCCCTGTTTTATTCTGGAGGTGGAAACAGACCCTCAGCCACCAGCCAAAGTGGTGGAGATGGAATTCCAACTCTAGTCCAGTCTGTCTGTTCTGGCATCAAAAGATCCAATTAGAAATTCTGGCTCCATCATTTTGCACAAAATACTTAGCCTCAATTTCCTCAAAATGGGGAAAATAATACTTACCTTTCAGGATTGTTTTAGGAATTTACTATGACAAACCCATAGCACATAACAGGCCCTAACTAACAATGGTTCTCCTGGGAAAGGAAAGAATAAGCCCAATGGAGGGAGGGGTAGAAACCCTTTTCTTCACACACCCTCTGCATCGTCTCATCCTGGAACTTCCCTCCTGAACAGCCTCCTTCTTTCCAGATGATCCTTCCCAGTCCCATCTCCAGGGGCCCCAAATCCTCTTTAACCTACAAGGTCTACATCAAGAATCCTGCTTTCATTTCTTGCCACTATCTCCACAAAACTATAATGATGGAAGCAGAATAATATGAAATCACCTGTGAGACCACCAGTAGGCCGTGGCATGGGGGTTATGTAGTACTGGGTCAACTAGTCATCCTATTCAAGGTCAAGCACAATAACCAAGTATTATTACCACTGAGGGCCCAAAAGGTCTCAATTCACCCATTGTGTGATGGGTCCACTGCCCTACAAGCTGCTATCCAGCCCCCACAGAGGGTCTGGTGCTCAGAAACGTGCCGTGACCCAATAGATGCCGTAACCTCTCAGCTGGAGAAATGCATACCACAGGGACCACTGAGAGTCCAAACAGGGGCGGGGGTGGGCAGAAGACATGGGACAGGACTAGTCTAGCCCTTTCAAGGTGTCCTCATGGGGGTAGGGAGGAAGGCTGGAATTTGCAAACCAAGATGTAAATGGTTGGAGTTATTGTTGCCAATTGGGCTTTCTTCCCTTCTCAAACTCAGGGCTGAGAAGCTCAAGAAAGGGAAGCCTCCTGGACTGAGGCTAAAGGATGAGCCAGAGAGATTTCCAAAAGGCTTTTTCCTTTTGGAAATCTCTCTGGAGAGAGTCAGGAACCTGACTTTCTACAAAGGACTTTCAAATGGGACCTGCAGCTTAATTTGTGAACTACCTAGAAGGTGCACTAAGTCCCCAGGAGATAAAACTGGCCAGAAAACCTTAAATAACCTTACAGGAAGGGAACAGGTAAGACCTTTGAACAGACAAGGGGAAAAAGGGGCCTTGCTTTTTGTTTTTTTTTAGCAGCTTCTTAATATTCTTTTTAATTGATTTTAGAGAAAGGAAGGTGTGAGTGGGTGGGGAGGGGAGAGATCTGTTTGTTGTTCCACTTACTTATGCATTCATTGGTTGATTCTTGTATGCGTACTGACTGGGTCTTGCCTTTTATCTTTGCACTGTGCCTTCAAAGGGCAGGGCTGGCCTGGCCATGGAGAAGAGGGCTTGGCATGCCAGAGGTGCTGACCCAGGCCCTGCCCACTACTGGGGTCCCCATTGAGGACTCCAGGCCTGTGGGTGGGGGGGTAGGGTGGGCTGTGCAGGGAGGTGAGCTGCCCTTTCAGGGAAAGAGCCCCCTGCTTAAGGAATCCAGTCAGTGAGGCAGATGCATGGCCACATGGCCTGAGCAGCAAAACAGGCTGGGCTGAGAGACAGGCCTGCCACATCTCTGAGCTCTGCCTAGAGGGGCACGAGGCAGAGGTGGAGGTGGCAGACAGCAGTCAGGTGGTTCCATTTAGCCTTGGCTTGTCACAGCCCATGCAGACAGGCCAAGCTGAACTTCGCACAAGCCGCATCTCTCTGCTCCTAGCTCTGCTGTATGCACCTCCTTTGTCCTGGGCCTAGAACCCCTCAGCATTTGCCTGCTAAGTTTTACCCCTTCAGTTCTCGGCTTCACCTCAGCTTCCTCCAGGAAATCCTTCCAGATCTCCACAGGACTCTGAAGTGTGCTATCTTCTGTGCTCCCACATCACACCACTTTGCACCCCCCCCACCGCCGCCCCGCTGCCACCCTCATCTTGGCACAGTGTAGGGCACCTCTGCCTGACACTGCCCGTGCCCCTCCCCACCCAGAAGGGGTAAGGCATCGTCATTCTTGTTCACTCTTCTTTCTCTAGCACATATCCCAATGTCTGGCACACAGCAGAAACTAGAAACCATTCCTCGAATTGCATAATGATGCTAATTTAAAAATACACTAACAGACACAGAGAACAGACTGACAGTTGTCAGAGGGGGAGGGGAGGGGTGACTGGGTGAAGAAGGTGAAGAGATTAAGCAAAGAAAAAAACCTCATAGACAGAGGCAACAGCTTGGTAATTACAAGAGGGATGGGGAGTAGGGGGAGGCAGAAGAGGGGGCATAAATGGGGGTGGGAGGAGACTTAACTTGGGGGGAAATACACAATACAATATACAGATATGTGATAGAATTGTACACCTGAAACCTATATAATTTTATTAATCAATGTCACTCCAATAAATTGAATAAAATAAATAGTAAAAAAAATTAAAAACCAAAAAATAAAAATACACTAGTAACTATAACTATGAGCTAGTATTTAGTGAGTGCTCCTTGTGTATTTGACATTGTACTACTGTGCTTTATACTAATCAGTCCTCACAGCAATCAGATGAGGTTGACTGATGAGGAAACTGAGGCAGGGAAAGGTTACATAACTAGTCCAAGGTTACACTCCCAATAAGTACAGTGATTCTCACACTGAAGGAGTGTTGAGCTGTGGAAGCACCCCCAACTCAGCTGAGTCAGCACCATGCTGTGTAAATTTATTTAAGACCAGTTCTTGGTTCAAAGGCAGAATCAGACTAGGAAGTTCCTCTGAATGAGGGACATGGAGAGGAAGCTTTATGCAAAGAACACAGACTCAGAAGGTAAAAGCCAAATGAGAAGCAAATTTTAATGGTTCTCCCTCCCCTTCCTGACCCAATGGGAAGAAAAGGGAGAACTGAAAGGATAAAAGGTGACTGAGTGTCAGCAGGGAATACTTGCACTGCCTACAGGGGAGGATAAGGGTGGTCAGGCACTGACCTGAAAGCCTGCAGGGTCCCCCAGGGAAGCAACATTGCCTTGTCAGGGGAGGCTCATACTACAGCATCAGGTGCCACTGCAGAGATTGCACAAGTCCTAAGGACGACCCAGGCTGTCACCCAGAGATAGCCTCAGGGTTCTGACTCGTATGGACCTTGTCTGGTCACCTTCTGGCTCTTTTCAAGTGTGGTCAGGCATTCTGGGTGACCCATGTACAACTCACCTACTGTTGAGGACTAAATGCGCACCACCCTCCCTGATTCATGTGTTGAAGCCCTAACCTCCAATATGATGCTTATCTGGAGATGGGTACTTTGTGAGGTACTTAGGGTTAGAGGAGGTCATGAGGGTGGGGCCTTCATGATGGGATTCGTGTCTTTATAAGAAAAGTAAGAGAAGAACTTACTCTTAACCCCAACTCATACCTCTACACATCTCCCTCCCTCTCCCTCAGAAGGCAGCTGTCTGCAAGCCACAAACAGAGCTCTCACCAGACCCCAACCAAGCTGGTGCCCTATTGCAGACTTCTAGCCTCCAGAGCTGTGCAAAGGTAATTTCTGTTGTTTAAGCCACTTGGCCTATGGTATTTTGTTACGGCAGCCCAGGCAGACTAAGACACCCACCAGTCCTTTTAAAACTCAATGCGACTTTGCAATATATACAAATATACAGTCATCACATTGTACATCTGAAACAAATATGTCAGTTACACCGCAATGAAAAATTAAGAAAGAAAAGGAAAAATCCCACAATGCTAAAAGCCAATCATATAGTTGCACCTAAATTCAAACTGCTGAGCTATGATCAGGTGGCATCAGCCCATAGGGACAGTGCAATCTTGTGACTACGAATAAAAGTCTGGCTACAAAGGGCATTTGTTTGGGGAGTCTGGACTTTTAAGGAGGACTGCCCTCAGGAGCCCTTGCTACATCATAGGAGTAAGAGTCAGCCAGACAATAAAAACTGGGAAGGTAGAGCGACCAGCATGAGCAAGTGCATGGAGTCATGACCAAGGTTTATGTGTGAGAGGCAGGGAGGGAGACAGAACTAGAACAGGTGAGCATCCCTGGAGCCCCAAATCAAAGCAGCAAGTCATAGGTCAAATTAAATATTTAAAAATAAAAACAAAGAGGGAGGATGGGGTGAGCCTGCAGAGGCTCATGTGCGCTCTGAGGAGTAAAGAGGGGGAAAAAGAAGGCTTTGTTTGCAAGATGAGGAAGAGAAAACAGCAACATTTTCCAGGTCAGAGAGAGATCAATCCAACGGGGACCCATGGATTCCCGATCAAACGGGCCAACATTAGTACAGAAGTCAGCGGCAGGGCCCAGGTGGGACATCTGAAGGCTTTCCATGCCCATGGAGGCCACGATGCAGTCTGTCTTTAGCATCCGAAGCTGCCAACATCCCAACCAGAGAATGCTCCACAAAGCCCAAGCTTCAGACCTGGAGCACCTTTGGCCTAATTTTGCAGTCAATTGTAAGCGTATTTTAAACTAGGTTTTGAATCTCGGTCAATTGGGAAAGAAAAGACTGCCTCAGTCATCGTTACAATATAAAGCAAAACATGTAAGTGCTGAAAGAATATCATAAAATGTCATTTAAAAAATTCCACAGAAAAGAAGGATAGATGTGGCTGGGGCATCGAGCAAAGTTTTAGACCAAGTCCTCCCGAGCAGATTGGATTTAGCAGCATTCTGGGAAGACTTCCTAGAGGAGGTATAGCTTTGAGTGGAGCCTTGGAAAATCTCCTAGGATTCAGAAGTGGAAGAGAAAAGGAGGAAATTCCTGGAGAGGGAGGGGCCCCAGCACAAGCAACAGCGCTTCCAAGCTCGGGGCAACGGTTTTGTGTTCCAGCGGCTACACAGTGCGGATTGAAAAGCCTGCAGATCCTGGAGTTGCTGCTCAGCTAGACGGCTTGGCAGCGGCCAAGCAGAGCTGAAAGCTGGGCCACTGGCTGCCTGTGGATTAAGTGGGCGGACAGAGAGCCAGTGATGGGAGATAAAAGGGAGTGAAGTGGATAATATTTAGAAGCAAGCTTGAGGGGGAAAGAACGCCGGCAGCTTGGCTGGCAGGCTGTGGCGCTTGCCGCATTCTTCAGTTTCCTCCCTCGGAAAGCTGCATTACCAGGCGACCTCTTCCTGGCTTTCAGAGATGTCCAAATGGGAACTATTAACAAAGGCACGCTCCCATTTTTATCTCCGTCACAAAATGCTTCAGCGCTCAGGCTTTCTGTCTCGGGCCCAGGATGGCTGGCGGGTGTGTTGCAGGAGGAAGATCAATGGGTTTTCAGATGGGGCTTCTTGAAATTCTCGAGAACTGGTCCCTTCCAATTCTAAAATTTTAGAACTCTGTGACTATGAGCTGAAAATTCTTCAAAGCTGAGAGGCTAGGATTTCACAACGTGAAGATTCTTCGAGTCCAAAAATGCCTCTGAGCCTAACATTCTAAGATTTCACCATTCTTAGATTCCCTGAGCCTCTGAGTTCCGGTTTAGGGTTCAGAGATTCCATAATTCTGGAAGGGTTCATCCTATAAACTTCTAATTTTGAGGCTAGAATATTTCATGATCTTTTGGTCACCTCCAGCTTTCTCACTCCCCTTCGACAGAGGCGCCTAAGCCATACAGTACATTGGCTTCTGAGCTTGTTTCCTCTGCCCCCCAGGTTGTGTTAATATATTAAATGGTAAAGTCTGAGGTAACCAGGTCAGGGAGAGTGGACAGCTCTGGCCATGCCAGTGGGGGCACTATGCAAACAGCTCTCTGGGTGCAGACAGAGTCTGAGCATACACACGCCTAGGGATCCATGCTAGCAGGTCCCCCATGGGACTTCCACACCATGTGATGGATCTTTGCTGAACAGCTCCCCACCACAGGGCTCAGTATAGGAGACACAGTAGGTGTGGCAGGCTGCAGAGACCAGGGTGGAGATGGGGTCAAAAGAAGCCTGTTTCCCAGTCCAAGAGCTGCAGTTAGTACACCCTAGGCCAGCCTGTGTTTTGATCCTACACTGACTGAGGACCTCTCACTCCATAGGGGACTTCTGAGAAGATGAGGACTCAGTGTGGTCTGAGGTCCTCAGGGGTGCCCAGGTGCTGATCTCTCACTCAGGAGGACACAAAGACCTGGTGGGAAGCCACCAGCAGGGACTAGGGCAGCGGACACAAGGGACCATTGGTCAATGCTACTGTAACTGCCATGGAGGCTCAGAGAAGACAGAGGACTCAGAAATGGTCATTCTTGAGAACAGTAAATGAGAGACAGGTTCTGAAAGAACCTGAGAAATGGGAGACAGGTGACAGGAAGACAAAGGGAGAACGGGGTTTCCATGTGAGGTGTGGAGAACCAGGACACAGGAGAGGCCGATGTGCAGGCGCTCCATGACTTGGTTTCCACAGCTGTGTAAAAGGACAGATGATACCCACTCTCCCTGATTAGTCAGTGAACTCTCTGCAGGAGAAACTAGGCTGTTCCCAGGTCTCTGCTCCCAGCATTGCACTGGCCTGACACTAAGGTATACCGGGTGAATGAGGAGAAAGTGAGGGAGAGGAGTTCTAATGAAGAGAAAGGCTCCAAGGCTGGGCAGCTGTCCTGCAGACAGTGCTGTAACAGGCCGGGGCTCTCTCTGCTCTGCAGACCACAGCAAGAGGCAGCGGGATTGCCCACTGGAACCAATAGCCTTCCAGACAATTGGGTATCAGCTGCAGCCCACCAAAGACTGCCAGCCCTTCCTAGCTGCAGAGGACTTAGGCTCAATAGCTCAGGGAGGCTCAGGGTCACCAAGATATGGGGGGCCAAAGATGAGCACTGCAAAAGTCAGAACTGGGCCAGCCCTGAAAATCCCCTAGTTGACACTCTCGTGGAACGGAGGGGACAACCTAAGCCCAGAAAGGGAAAAGGACTAGACCAGAGTCACAGGTAAAGTGGGAATAGGGCCAGGGGGGGCTGGACCCTGCTTTGTATTTGAGCAACCCACTTGATTTTCAATTTTGTGTTCTTATAGGAAGGCATGGAACTATTAAAGGTAAGGAGGGGGATCTTCACTTACGCAGTCTTCATTCATTCATTCACTAGTGCTGGGTAGTGGAAGGAAAGGAAGCAGGGATACTTGTATCATGGTTTCTGACCATTCATTCATTCTTCCTCCAAGTGCTTAATTGAGCAGCTAATCATTTATGCTGGCCCTGCAGGGTGTAGATATAGGAGCTCTGACTATAAACCAAAGAGACTTCCCTTATTTAACTGGGCCTGCTTGGCCTGTGTTAGGGGTGCCACCTTCACAATGGTCCCTTGGCAAGCTGGGGATGTCTTGGGGAATTCCAATTGTAGAATCACCTTCAGATCCAATTTGTAAGCCAGGGGAAAATCAGTGTGGGCACTTTCTAATTATCTAATTCTATATATACATTATTATATTTTTAGCAAGATATGGCAATCTCCCACCACTCCAACACACACACTTAACATCACCAGATAATGCCTTTTGATTACTAAAAACAAAAATCACGCCAGCTCTCACATGCCTAAAACAGCATGGACTCTGGCGTCAGACACACCTGAGTCTGCACCCCGAGTCTTCCTGGCCTGGCTGTGTAATCACAGCCAAATGACTTAACCTTTTTAAGCCTCAGTTTATTGTCTGTGAGAGAGAGATGATGGTATGTCTTGTCACATCTCTGTGAGGTTTAGAGATAATGGACTTACAAGGTCTAATGTCGTGCCCTCTGTAGAGACAGAACTCACTAAAAGATGACATTGTGGTTTCTAACCCCCTGGTGAGGGGGCTGTGCTATTTTACATTCTGGATAACCTCGGCAGCCACGCCCGAGTGTTTAGGCTCTGCACACACCCCATGTTCACGAAAACAAGAGAAGGCAGGGTCCTCGTTTTCTCATTATGCCTCAGAGAACCGCATAACTTAAGAGAGCCTCTCACGCAGCTCCTCCACCTACGGGTGGGGGAGGACTGAGGCCCCCTAGAGGGGGAAGGAGGTCTCCTAATCAGCCCAGCAAGTTAGCGGCAGCTAGTACCAGTCCCTGGAGGCAGCTGACAGAGCTGATTGAAATCTGCAGGTCCCAAGACTGTCACAAGATCTGGACTCAAGGCTCAGGTACCCACAGGCCCCACAGGGCCGGGGCCACCACTACCCCTTATTATTCCAGCTTTACGCTGTTCTACAAAGGATGGGCAGTGGACATGGCTGCTAGGCGAAGGTGCTCACAGGGCAGAGATGAGGCTTCCCTCCTCTCTCTTTCTCATCCTGGAGCTGGCCCAGACTCTTCCAAGCATGAGACCTACATCCAGGTGGTCATTTTACCTTCTCAATAATCTCCACATGTAGTGTCTTCTCACATCCTCCCCAAACCAGCTCAACTGTGAAAGGCTGGTCCCTGCTGCCCCTTGTGATAGATAAGAACACCAGAGTTATGCACAAGTCCTTGGCTTTTGAGCTGGAGCTGGGACTGAAATCTAGAGGAAGATCTCCTAGCTCTCATCCTCCTGCACTGAGCTGTCTGCAACACAGAGGGGAAATCTTTACAGGGTCTGCCTTCACCATCCTCACTGCAGCCCCACGGCCAAAAGAAATGATTTCTCTATAGGTATAAATTTCCCAAGAAGTAAACTTTTAAGCCCTCAAGTCCTAAAGGGCAGAGAGAAACAAAAAAGGACTGAAGGAAGGATCACAAGAGGACACAAAATACCTAGTCACATGGGGTGGCAGGAGGAGTGCACCCTTCATCTTGAGGCAGGCAGACTGGCTCTGTTCCTTATTAACCATGTGACCTTGGGCAAGTCCTCCAACCTTTCTGACTGCTCACCTTAGAAAACCACAGGGTTGTGAGAATCCGACAAAATGGAAAAGCATATGGAGCTTCCTGCAGAGTGCCAGGCACATGGAATTGATTATAACCGTCCCACAGAATGTCAGGGCTGGAAGGGACCCGGATGATGACCTCATCCTGCTGTCTCATTTCACAGATGGGAAAAAATAAGGCCCAGAGAGGGGAAATGACTTGCCCAAGGACACACAGCAAACTTATGGTGATGCTGGGTCTAGCACACTCAGTTTATATTAAAATCAGACTATAGCCAATGAGCCCAATCTTCCAAGCTGTTCAGAGATGGAAGAAAGTTTTTCAGTAGTTCCTCAACCCACAGAGTTCCAAATGTAAGCTTCCTTTCTTCACTTACCAAGAAAAAATGTAGTATTTCTGCCCAGAAGAAAATATAAAAATTTGAGAAATACTCAAATTAAAACTAAAATCCCAGGTCTTAACAAAAGCACTCTCTTTTAAGGCTTCCATTTCCCGCCTTCTTCTTTCATTGCCCCCCCCCCAAATATTTTGCAATAACAGTAATGCTGAGAGGAAAGAAAAAAAAATAAAAATCTGATGCACTTAACAGATATTTTGGTACAATAATGCATCACAGATGTTCATATCAAACTGTGCACGCGCGCATACAATTTTACTGAGAAGGCTGTTGCATTTCTGACTTTGGGGTGGGGGATCCCTAACAACCCCATCCACCCAAGGTCTGGAATCCCTCCCTTCCCAGTTAGCCCAGGGCTGCCCATGGGGATGGAGGAGAGATTTCATCACCTCGCTCCAAAATGATAACAGGACAAATTGGTGGGGTCAGATGCTCTGGCAGGTGGTGAAGGGTATGGAGATTAGGGACCCGGGAGGGGCCCTGTTTTCTTTTGTTTGGACCTTGCTTCCTGCAGCCCTCTTGACGAGCTGGACCCAGGAACAATTTTAAGAGCGGGCCCAGGCTGGTGATGGGGTGGGTGCATTTTTGAAACCAGAGATTTGAGTCCCTTTTGATCTTCAAACATGGGCTTTGGAGACTGTCAGCGGGCTTCTCACTGGCCGATGAATGGCTCTGAGGAACTTTTCCTAAAACATAACCTCACACACTTTCCAGCAAATGTTTTCAACCTACCAAAGCCATCATTTGGTTGAACAGCAGTGTTTCCAGACCCCGAAGAAAGATAGTTTTGTTGTTTTAAGAGAGACAGATTAAAGCCAGGGGCTGTTTAACCAGAGCGTTTGTGTTCTCCCTCAGCTCTTGTGGATTCCTCTGTGGTTGGTACAAAGAGGGGGTCGAGGCGGACGGTGGGTCCCCTACCTCCCCAGCCTAAAAGAGATGTTGAGGCCAAACGTGAGGCCTCTGAACAGGAGGCCTCCCACAAGCCTGCCTCCAAAATGAGATGGGCGGTGAGCACTGGGGAGCCCAAGGCAGATAATATCAGCTCTCGAGGCTGGCAAGGGAAAAGTCACTTCAGAGGGAGAAAGCCGGTATGTTCAGAGGAATCAGCGCTGGGCCAGAGAATGCACAGGATTTTCCCCCATGGAGAAGGAGTCAGGCGTAGTCAGAACCCTGCGGGGCGTGACTAACTGCCCCAATATTCCTGCCACCGGGGCCCTCTGGGTAAGGACTCCACAATTATGGGAGAGCCAGCAGGAGAACCGACAAACCCGCCTTTCATTTGGCCGGCAAATCAATCTGGCTTCTTACCTCCCTGGGGACAATATTGCATTTCCCCTGGAAAAACAAAGGCCAGAGATCTCTGAAGGGGGATCAGTTTCTACTGCTGTTTCCCTGGTGAAGAGCTTGCAACATCTCTGGAGCAGCAAGCAGTTCTGGTCCCAGTGGTAGTTTCTGGCCCAGCCAATTTACGGGCCATCTCCTTAACAGAGAGAGGACCATGTCCCTGGGGCCATGTCTCACTCCTCACTGGGCATCAGCCCATGCTCAGTCTTGGGGCCTTGGAGCAGGAGCCACCAGCCCTGATACAAGCCCCCACCCCAGACAGACAGGCTGATCTCAAGGCACAGATGTGAATTCATTGTTCCCAGGCCCTCAGAGTTGAGTTTGGGGCCAGTGAGTTGCGAGTGACCTCTGCCCATGGGGACAGGGCTTTTAATGACATTTTGCTGGATCAGGTCTCTGGCAGCCAGAGACTTTAAACCTCTGAATCTCCTCCCCTCTCCCTGCCCCCAATTCTAGTTTCAGAAATCAGAACTGTCAACCTGTAAGTGAACACATTTCTCTGAAATTATTAACCCCCAAACTATCCTGTCTGGCTTTCTCCCAGCCTAGGGAGGCAGTCCGAGGG
Organism: Anoura caudifer; assembly: GCA_004027475.1. Taxonomy (NCBI): domain Eukaryota; kingdom Metazoa; phylum Chordata; class Mammalia; order Chiroptera; family Phyllostomidae; genus Anoura; species Anoura caudifer. The sequence goes on along the minus strand of PVKU01001803.1, from coordinate 92,595 downwards.
TCGCCTGGCGCTTTGCAAAGGTCCGGGAAATTCAACAGTGCTAAGGTCAAACAGCAGGCTGTACACACCAGGCCCACTCTCTGCACCTGCCCTGCCCCCAGGCCCGGGCACCCTGTCTCCCTCTCTGCATCCTCTGTTTCATGCTGCTGCCTCCAGCCTCAGAACAGCCTCCTGCTCTTGAGATCCAGGGCTTCGAACACAAGCTTTCAGCTCCCTCTTTTTGTTTTTCATCACTCTGATGCTCCCAGAGACATTCTTTCTGCTCAGGCAAGCACGGTAGGTGGGGAGTGTATACCTGCCACAGGTAATACCACTGAAAGGGAAGCAAACACCCAAACTCTTACCCCCAATCCAGCACATACCAGTTTGCCCTCATACCACCCCCAAAGCAGCTGGAGAGCCTCTCCACAGCCCAAAAGACCTTCTCTCTTTGGGGGAAGGACATGGCTCTGGCTGCCCGAGAAGGAAGACCATCAGAGGAGAGGAGAGAAATGCACAGGGGCTGCCCAGCACAGGGAGCCCAGGGCCTGGCGCCTACCTGGGAGAAGTTGAGCCCGTTGAGTGGGTGGCACTGCTCCTCCACCCGCTCCACGGCCCCCGTGCTCTTCTTCATCCGCTCAGCCTGCTGGGCCAGGTACAGGTCGAGTACTGGCACGCCCCGGGAGCGCACGTCTGTCTCCGTGAGCGAGTTCACCATCAGCATCACCCACACAGGCCTCTTACGCTCCCAGTTGCCTGCGATGGCATTGAACAGGTAGTCGGCATACAGCCCCTTGCCCCGCTGTGCGGGTGTCATCCAAGAGGGCATCATCAGCTTCACGTAGTCCAGGTGGCGCTTCAGGCGCCAGTAGAGTTCACGGGGCAACACGTCCTGCAGATTCTCCCCATGGGGCAGCAGCTGGCAACTGGCCAGCGCCGAGATGGTGTAGGGGTCTGTCAGGTCCAGCTCAAAGTAGACGTGGGCACTGGCCTGGAAGGCTGCCTTGGAGTTGTCTGGGATAAAGTCCCAGACGCGTGTGTAGGGGACATGGATGGTGCCGAACAGATAGGCTGGGGGGTCTCGCTGAATAGTCCACAGGAAGGAGTTGAGGTCCCTTTGCTGCAGGGGGAGAGGAGCAGGAAAGCAGTGAGGCCAATGGCAGCAGAGCAAACCCAGGTTAGCACAGAGCGGGCAGGAGGAGGTGGGGATGGAAGGCAGACACCTACATAGGGTCATGGGAAAGAGCTTTGGAAGCTGAAAGACCCACAGGCCAATCCTGGCTTTGCCCTGTCTCGGCTGTCTAACCTTGAGCACACTGTTTCATTTCCCACAGACTCAGTTTCCCCATCTGCAAAATGCAGGGTGAGAGCACCCACCTGAGGGGTTGATGAAAGTATAAAAACACACACTATTATCTAAGTAACTCTTAAGGGCACTGCCAGGCACGGAGGAAGGGGCAATGAAGGAAGCCCTCGTTATTTATGATTAGCTTTCACTGTTCATGCCAAGGTCTGCCACACCACCTGAGAACATTCATGCTTGGCCAAGCCAAACCTTCACCAGTGGCGTTTCATGGGGAGTGTGGGGAGAGGGGGAGCAAGAGTCCTGCTCTGGTAAGAAGGGAGGAAGTCATATAACTTAAATCCAACCATTAGAAGATACTTGCCAAGAGCACTTTGAAAGCAGAACACCCATTAAAAATAGCACACCTATTTAAACAGCAACTTCCCATTCACCAGTGTGGATACAGTTTTCCTTTTGGAGGGCAGATCTGGGTGTCAGCTACTCTGCTCCACCAGCTGAAACCACAGATGAGAAAGTGCTTTAAAAGCTGCAGGCTAAGTGAAGTCTCAGGCCCCCAGCTTGGGAGAGGAGGATGCCATAGAATCAGGAAACGTACATATTCTGGGTGCTTTCCAGGCTGCTCCCCTAAATAGGCATACCTGGTCTCCAGCACCAATTCTCTGTCATTTATCACTTAAGTTCTTACCAGGGTGTTTAGCAGGGTGAACACAGAGGGGCATGGAAAGAGGGGTCATTTCTCCAGGTCCAGTTTAGGGCCGGGGGTGAAGGGGCATGAGAAAGCAACTGTCATTTTTCACAGGCCAGGGAGTCATTTCCCATCCAGAGAACCCCTGGGGCTGTCTGTGCACGTGGCACCTGCAAGCTTCAGGCCAATGCATAACATTCTTCTACCTGACTTTAGCACAATGAAAAGTATGTTTGGGGGTGGTGGTGGGGATGGGACCGTACTCTACTACAAGCAAAAATTGCATATCCCAGCATACTAGAGATACAGACTGGCTCCCAGCGCCCGCAGGCCACAGAGCTCCCTGTTTCAGCAGGAATCAGGACCTGGAGGTGCACCTTGCCCAAGGTCAACTACCTCTCTGCTAAGGAGGCAGCAGGTGAGGACCCTATAAAAGCATCCCTTGGTCCCCCGGCCTCAAATTCAGGGTTATTTTCAACGTATTAATTAACACTTTGAGGGAGGACACTGAGGGAAATCAAGAGATTTCTTGGTTTGGAAGGAAAATTAGGAGAACCAATAATTACTCGACCCCAAGGAAATATTAGGGAGGCATTCATTTCCTGGCACTGCTTTCCTTCTCTTTGGAATCTTCCCCCCGCCTTTTTTTTTTTTTTTTTTTTTTTTTGTGAAATGGGGGCATTTGGTAGAGTGGGTGCTGGGGCCAGGGTTGGAGAGGGAGAGAAAAGTGGGCAACTGCACCAGGGAGAACGTTTGCCCCAGGTCAGAGTGGGAGGGCAGGGGACACAGGGAAGTCTGGGAGGGGCGGTGTGTGAATTCGAGAGAAGGAGGGTTTGATGGAAGTCAGAGAAAAGAGGGCAAGGGATGGTAGAAGCGGAGAGTCTGTGGGCAGAGAGAAAGCAGGAGGGTAAAGACAGGATAAAAGCAAGAAAAAGTGGGTCAAAGGGGCACAGAGAGGAACCGTTTGAACAGGACCGAAAGTTGGGGACAGCCCGAGAGTGGAGAGCGTCAGCGAGTATTGAAGGAATGGCCGAGGGAGCCCCAATCTCCGCTCCCGGCAAGGAGCTGGGACCCGGGCGCCAGAAGCTAGGGAAGGGCGCTCCAGGCAGCGCCCGGCGGGCAGAAGTGGAGCGGGTGGGCTGAGGTGGGTGCGGAAGGCAGAACCCCAAACCACCGTCCCCACGGGGCTGCAGTGCCCTGGCGGCCCGGAGAGTGGCCGGGCGGGCGCTCGCTCACCGATCCGGGCGGCCGGCACTGTCCTCCGTCCAGGGGCTGCGGGTGGGCGCGGGCAGTGGCGAGGAGGGCGGCGAGCAGCGGCCACGCCAGGGCGGCGTGCATCCTGCTGGGGCCCGCGGGGCGCGGGGGACCTCCTGGGCGGCGCCCCCTCAGCGGGGCGGGGAGCCCCCAGCTGGGCACCGAAATTCCTCTGGAGCGTGGGGCTCCAGTGGCTGGATGCTGGGAGCCCTCTGGGGCGTGGCTGGATGTCCCTGCCGAACCTGGGGTTCCCTCGGGGGCGGGGCTCCGTCAGTTGCAAGAGGGGTACCCTCTGGGGCGGAGCTCTTCACCCGGGCGCGCAGCCCCGTCGGCCGAGCCCTGGGGTTCTGAGAGCTCGCGGGGGTCTCGGGGCGCGCGGAGGTCCCGGAGCGGTGTCGCGGTCCAGGGGCGCGCGAGGCTCCTGGGGCAGTACTGGGATCCCGCGGTTCGCGGGGTCCTGGGGTTATGCTGGGGACCCGGGGCGCGCAAGGTCCCAGGGGTGCGCCGCACTCCAGGGGTCGCGCAGTGGGACAAGTGCGGCGGCGGGCGCGGCGGGGGCGGGGGTCTGATCTGTGTGCCCAGCTGCCCCTGAGCTGGGCTCAGAGGGGCGGCGGACGGCCGCGCGGCCGCTGCCCGGGCTCCGCCATGCTGCTCCGCGGCCGGGAGGGAAGGAGAGAGGAGGGCGGGAGAGCGGCGCGGAGCCGGGCCGGGCGGGGGGCTGGGGCCGCCGGGGCGGGGGGATGGGAGGACCCGGCGCGGGACGCGGGGGGCGGGGGGCCGCGCCGGGCCGGGCCGGGCCGCAGGGAGTCCGGGCGAGCTCCACGCCCGGGCGCGGCGAGGCGGGGTCTGATGGGCATGGCAGGCGCTCGCTCGCTCCTCTCTCGCTCCCTTGCTTGCTCCCTCACACACGCGCGGAGGGAGGCGAAGCCCGCAGCAGCCACTTCCCAACTTTCCAAACTTCCCAGCGCAACTTTTTCCTCTCCTCCCCTGCCCGCGCCTACTCCTCCCCCATCCCTCCCTCTTCCCCTCGCCTGTTCCCTGCCGGGCCCTAGCTTCCGCATGCGGCCGCCAGAGGGCGCCCGGGCCGAGGTTCTGCTCTGTCAACCTCGGGCTCTGAAGTGGACGTGGACCTGGCGGGCAGTGGCAGGTTTGGGCACTTGGATAAGACTATCCCAATGCATCTGATGCGCAGATTCTGGTGGGAGTGAACAGCGAGAGGGTCAAGAGAGGGCAGACACCCCCAGACTAGCTGGGAAGGCAGCAGTCAAAAGAATCCAGGGAAGCTAGTATGTACAACTTTGTATCCATAACTCTGACATGCGCTTAGTGGGTGCTCCGCAAACAGTAGCCGAATTAAAACAACAATCTTCCCCAAAAATGTTTGGAACTTTCCATGTAAACAGTCGTGTCTCATCAGCTTCATTGTACCCACACGGGATCCCTATGAGAGGCCTGGGAGGTAAGGATTCATATCCCCGTTCCTTAGACGATAAAAATTGAAAGAGCCCTTAAAACCAGCCCCCCTCTGCTCCTGAGAGGCAAATGAAGTTTAGATAAGGCCAAGGGGCCAGGCCCAGGCCTCTGGATCATTTCCAGCACTTGGGAAAACTCAGTCATGATCACCCCTGCCTACTTCTGTTAAATGAGAGGTGGCTGACTCTTCCTATCCTGACAACCGAGACTGAAGTATGAATTCCGTAGAACTGTCAGGAGCCCACAGGCTTGAGAGTGAGCCAGACAGGGATAGACACACAAAGGGATGCTTAAAATACAGATGAAGAGTGCCAGGAGACACAGAAGTACAGGTAAATGGAAACAGAGAAGAGCTCCTAACACAGCCTAGAGGCTCAGGGAAGACTCCTGGGAATGGTCTTAAAGGATAAGTCACAGGTAGCTGCGTGCAGGAGGTGCAGAGGTGGGAGAGCACAGGTGCCTGCAGGGATCTGCACTCAGTTAGGGGTGGCTGGAGCAAAGAGACGGGGGTAGGAGCTGAGGTTGTGTCTCCTGGCCAGGCTGCAGAGTTAGTATTTTATATCTACTAAGTGGTGGGGCATCATTGCAAGATTTGAAGTAGAGTGTGGTTGGAGCAGATCTGTGCCTTTAGGAGGCATTCATTGGAGGGAGAGTGCCAGGACCAGCGCCCTCTGGGGAGATAGGCAGGAAGTGCACAGGTCTCCTGACTCACCGCCCAGTGCTCTCCCACTACTCCCACCCATGCCTTCAGGCACAAGACTGAGCAGCTGGAGAATGGCCACTGTGGAAGGTTGGGAGAGGAAGGCCAGTTGGGATGGAGGGGCAAAAAGGCTTCCAGGGCACAAGATCTGGCCTTTGGGAGGACGACAGTGGGACAGCAGAGACTGGCAGTTTGAATCACATGAGATTGCCATTTCTGTAGATCAAAAATTAATAAATGTTGACAATTTCATATAGTTCAATCTGCTAAGTGCCCAGAGCAGCTTCAGTCTCTTAGCCATGCACCCATCTGGTGACAGACGCTGAGCAGGCCCAGTGCCCAGACGGTATGGGAGAGCAGTGTGGCTCCACGTTGCCCACACACAGAGCTCTGAGGACTGCAGCTGTAACAAAAGAGTCCTTTAAAGCGCCTCCACTCCCCCATGCTCCAAAACTGCCTCCAATACCAACCTTCTGCTGGGTGAGGATGAGGTGAAACAGTTGGGAAGTGGGAGGAGAGCTTAATTCCACTGAGAGGGAGTGTGATGGTCTCTATGGGTACCTAAGAAAGGCAGATAGACAAGAAAAGGACCTGACCACGTTAAAAACTGATCCATAAGATTAAAGTGATGTTACATGTGAATATGTGTGTGATTTTTAAAATGTTCCAGGGCTTTTTTCCTAAGGTAAAAGTTTTGTAGGCTAATTGGCATGAGTTCCAGCTATGATATCTCTTCTTTGATCCTATCCTATGGCTGTGTGACCAGATCCAAAGCAATTAGCCTCTCTGTGTCTCTCTATACCCAGCTTCCTATTCTCATGATTCTCCAAGTCCATGTGTGCAGTAATGCTTTAGGATTTCCACTGGTATTGTTACTGATACTGTTAATGAGAGGGAAGAGCAAGCGGGTGTCTCTTTTCCTAGGGATATACTCAAGAGAATTGAAAACACCTGTTCACACAAAAACTGAGCACAAATATTGATGGTCGCATTATTCAAAATAGCAAAAAGGCAGGAACAACCCAAAAGTCCATCAACTGATGGCTAGACCAAATGTTGCATTTGCATATGGCAGAATATTATTTGACCATAAAAAGGAATGAAATGCTGATACAATATGGATCAATCTCTAAAACATTAGGCTAAATATTAAGAAGCCAGTCACAAAAGAATGTACATAATATGATTCCATTTATATGAAATGTCCAGAATTGGCAAATACATACAGGCAGAGAGTAGATTAGTGGCTTCTCAGGGGTAGGAGGAAAGGGGAGATTGGGGACCGCAGGTAAAGGTTACTGCATTTCTTCTGGGAGTAATGAAATTCTCTAAAATTGATTGCCTTGATGGCTGAACAGCTCTGCAAATCTATTGAAGCCATTGAATTGTACAGTTTAAAAGGGTGAGTTGTATGGTAGGTGAATTGTAGTCCATACAGCTGTTACTAAAAAAAGAACAAACAGGAGATAGTGCTCCCCAAGAGTAAGGGTCTAATGTTTCCAAACAATTTTCTCTCCTACCTGGTTTGTGAGAGAAGTACTGGATATTCCTAAAGTCCTGGAGATTCTGCTAATGTCTCACTGAGCAGCTTTGGGTGGACCTCTCTCCCTCTCATCGGTATGAACAAGCTCACAGAGAAGATAACCTTTAAGAGTCTTCTGTACATGACTCTGGAGTTCAGGATTCCCTGGCCACAGCCTGTCCAGGTAACCTTTAGACAGGATGGGAAGGGCACAGAGTTCAGAAGGCAGGCAGTGGACTCAGCTGCCTGCCTCCTCTCCCTGGGCACATCCGGCCCACTTTCCTTTTATTGCATTTTAATTAAGTTGTTCAATCAGATGGGTACTAGGAATCTGTAGGCTGTAACAGCACAGGCAGGAACAGAAAAGCCTTGTAGCGGAACTAAACTAACAAAGTCTGCCTCTTGAGCAGATCCAGGAGTCCTGGGGCCTGCCCAGAGGCGCCTCTCCTGGATGAGGGGCTTTCCTGCTCTGCTGACTCAAAGGAGAAACCTTGCTCTGGGCCAGAGGGCTGCCCCCTTGGCTAGCCATCGCCTGGGCCTCTGGCCACACTAGTGCTTTACGGTGGACCTGGCCTGGCCTGACTTCCGGCTCTAACTTCCATCCTAGCTGTGCCCAACTCCCACCCACTCCCAGGCTCTTTCTTCTCCACTGTAGCTTCAGTCAGTTGAAAGTTAGTTCTAGATGGAAAGATGTGATTGCCTTGGGGAGTGGGGAAGAAGGGAAGTAGAGTCCAGGATCATTCAGGGGTCACGAGTGTTTAAGACAGTCTAGAGTGATGGAAGGAACCAGGAAAGAAGGTAGACACTGAAATGATTCAGAAAAGGGCATTCACACAGTCCTTTACAGGAGTGAGGAAATAGACACATGATCATAGAAGTACAATGAAGCATTAGAGTTTCCAAACACGGTGGCAATCACAAAAACGAAAAGCCCTACTATGATCCAGCCCAGTGAGGGAATAGTGAGCGCAACAGGATCAGCTCCAGGTTTTATCCTCAGGGAGCTTGCAACCCACTGAGAGAGACAGAAACACAAACAAATAGGATGCTTTGGGAAACAAATAGGGGAGGAGGGGGTGGAGCAGCCTTAGGAGAGAAGAAAGTCTGGTTTAGGAGAGAGAAGATCAGCAAAGGTCTTTGCCAAGGAAGTGATGTTTGAGTTGATCTCCAAGGATGAGCAGGACCTGGACAGGGAGAATGAAGACAGGAAGGTCATTTCAGACAGTAGGGTCAGCACATGGAAAGGCACGGAAGTGTGAGCATTTGGCATATTTGGGGAATTGTGTATGACAGTGGGGAGAGAGGATTCGAGAACTATTGGGGAGGGTCAGAAATAAGACAGCACCAGGGATGGCCTTGCCTTGCATGACCTTGATGTTCAGAGGATATAATCTTCGCTTGCGCTGCATGCATTGCGGGTGCTGCTTGAGAGTGGCTACATGTCGGGGCCCAGACGAGATGTGTTCCCACCCTGTGTGCAGCCATCAGCAGTGTAACAACAGTGATACACACCGACTCTGTTAACTCACAAATACTTACTGGGGCCCCGTGTGCACCATAGGGTGCTAGGCATGAAGCAACATAGTCCTGACCTCTGGCTACTTGAAACTTTTCTACAAGACGTAAAATATTCCAGTGACTCATTAAAATGCACTTCACTTCAGTGCCAGGTGAGTAACATGGTATTGCAGAAGTCCAGGAGAGGTCAGTGAGAGTCAGGGTGTCAAGGACACCTGGGAGGAGCAGGGTTTGAATTAGGCCATGAAGGAAGAGTAGGACTGAAATAGAGGGCAAGAGCCCTGCTTGCATCCCAGGTAAGGGGAGTAATGAAAATGAAGGGACAGAGGTGGGGCAGGGAATAGAACCTTCTGGCTGGAGAAGAGGGGTGATGTCAAGAGTGGGCTGGGATGGGATGGCTGGGTGGCATGGTTGGGGCATTGGCAAGCAAGGATGCTAAAGGAGCTGTGGGCCACTGCAACCAGTTCTGGGCCAGACCCTTTATGTAAAGGATCTCAACCACACTGTGAGGCTCATGTTTTTACCCCCATTTTAAAGATGAGGAAATTGAGTCTCAGAGGTGACACATGCCGTATTCCAACCACACAGCTGATAATTAGAAGGCTTGGACTGTCTAGTTTTTTCCTACAAAACTGCTTGCTTCTTTTAAGACACCAATGGCCATGTAGTACAGGTTGAGTGGTCAGACTGGGTATGGCTGGTGAACACATGCGCACACACACACACTTACTGCGGGACACACTTATGGCACATATGGCACATACTGAGCCATTTCTCCCGTCTAATTAGGACAGCGGGATGACTGTCATTTAGGAGACATTTGCCTTTCACTTTAATCCAAGCTGTGCGAGACTCTGTTCCTCCATGTAGGATTCGATAGACATATGGGAAGGGAAAAAAGAAATGTGATGCTTGAAACAAAATATCCCATCGAGCTGACCACTAAATAGCACTTAGACCCCAAGTATACACACAGCTGCTTTATGTAATGAAGGCTGTGGACCATGTTCCTGGATACAAAATAACAAACCACATATAACGTTTTACATTGCAGTATAATTAGCACGCATCTGTGAGTGTGCGAGGAGGCCAGGGTGAGCGAAGGGGGGCTCAGGCCTCGAGCACAGAGAGCCATGGAGGAAAGAGCATATGCCGTGGGGCCAGGAAGATGGGAGTTAGGATCTTTGCCCCCCACTTTGCACCTCCATGACCTTGGACAAGTTATTCAAACTCTGTGAACCTTCAAATTTGAATTTGTCCATTGGAGTCAAAGTTCATACCTTATAGCAATTGGTTTTGCCCTTCCTACCCCCAGAGGGACATGTGGCAATATCTAAAGACATTTCAGTTATCGTAACTGGAAAGGTGCTACTGGCCTCTAGTGAGAAGAGGCCAGGATGCTGTTAAACATCCCATATGCATAGGACAGTTCCCACAACAAAAACTTACCCAGCCCAAAACACCAGTTCTGCTGAGATTGATAAATCCTGTCTTATAGAGTTGCTTGTGTCAAGGATATAATCATTACTAACTTGTATCAAACATTTTTTATGTGCTCAGTACTGTTTGATCACTTCAGTTAAATGTGTTAAATCTTAACTCCCTGGATGAAGGAGGCACTATCAATTCTCATCTTATAGATGAGGAAACTGAGGCCCCCAAACTTGCCCAAAGTCATCCAGCCATTAGTGGTAGAGCCAGGGTCTGAACCCAGGTAGTATGGCCCCAGAGCCTGCCACATGCCAGACAAGCGTATGCTTAGCAAGTGCCTCCTCAGTGTGTGGGACATGGTAGTGATGAGGACTTCTGTAAAGTGGGGGAGAGGGCTCATTTGTTCACTCAGGCAGGCAAGACACATGTGCCGAGAGTCTAGTCAATGCTTGGTACTAAAGAACAGGTGAACAACACCGGTTGGACCTTTGCTCACACAGACCTTACTTTGCAGTCAATGAAGAAAAATAAAGAGGAAGTAACCAATACCAGTGGAGATCCCAGAAGTGATAAAGAGTGTCTGGTGGGTGATGAGCAGGAGTCTGCAGGAGGAAGGATGAGGAAGAACACTCCCAGCAGAGAGACCAGCCTGAGCAAAGCCTTGGTGTGTCTGAGAAACAGAAGTCCAGCAAAGCCGGACACATAAGACACTGGAAAGAAACATCTAGAAGATCAGATTAGGGAGATGGGAGGGAAAGTGAGACTTCGTAGGTCAAAGCAAGAAGTTGGAATTCTACCTTTACTGAGGAGCTACAGGAAGGTTTTAAAGAAGAATAACGTAATCTGATTTATACTTTTAGAACATGGTTTAGGCTTTGGTGCAGAATTTGGTAAGGTGGCAAGTGAAGAATTCAAGAGGTCCCATAAGCACTGGGGCAGTAGTTGAGATGAGGAAGTGGAGGCTAGGACAGATGAAATGATTTGTCCAGGATCTTACAGTAGCAAACTTTTTTCTGACTCTACATCACGTTCTTCCAGCATTCCACCCTGCCTCCATACAGAAGCAGTGGCCTTGGAATCCAATCAGCCTCTAAGTGGCAGAAACTCCCTGACTTTAGGCAAATTTTTGCCTCTCAGCTTTTCCTTAATCTGTCCAGAGTATTTTGCAGTCCTATCTCTGTCTTCCCCTCTCAGATCATCAGATGAGGGCGCATAATGTCATCTGTTTCCTCGGAGTTCCAGATCCATTTTCCTCGAGGCTTTCCAGACCTGGAGTGATCATCATCTCTAGCTATCACAAAAAGCATTGGCTCAGCACTTGGGAAATGAGTTCTTAAGAGAGAGAATTCAAAGGATTGCCACATATACAGGGAAAGACTATGGTTTGACAGAAGCTTGAAGGAGGTAGAAACTGTCAGAGTTTATCATTTAACATTGTGCACAGGTCATATTCGTAATAGCTGCTACTCCTAGCTGCTACAGAAAAGGGATATCATTGGAGCACTCCTGTGTCAGGCATTCAGCAATGTGTAAGGGTTATGAGAGTTTCAGTTACGACCTCATCAACACTTGGTCTTGTCTGCTGTGTGATATAGTTATCCCTCAGTACTCACCAGGTATTGGTTCCAAGACCCCAGTAAATAGCATCGTATTTTCATATAATCTGTGCACATCCTCCGGTATACTTTAAATCATCTCTAAATGACTGTGACATCTAATACAATGTTGTGTATTGTTTATGGAATAATGGCAAGAAAAATGTCTGTACATGTTCAGTAGGAATGCAAACAGCGTAGGCCTGACTGCATAGTGTATGTCAGCAAAAATAAAAAAAAAAAATGTGACTTTTTCTCGCATGTTTTCTGTCGGCAGCTATTGAAGCTGTGGACGTGGAATCCTCTGGTAAGGGCTGACTTCAGTCATCTTTGTGGGTGAGAAGTGGTATCTCCGCTGTGGTCCTAATTTGCATTTCTCTAATGACTAATGATGTTAAGTATCTGTTCATGTGCTTATTTGACATTTTTGGTATCTGTTTTAGTGAAGCCTTTGTTTAGAACTTTTGCTCATTTATACTGGGTTGTTTGACTTTTTACTGGGTTGTGATAGTTTTTTAAATGTTCTGTTTACAACTTTTTTGTCAAACATGGTTTTGCAAATATTTTCTGCCAGTGCTTGACTTGTGTTTTCATTTTCTTAACTGTGTCTTTGAAGACCAAGTGTTTTCATTTTGAAGAAATCCAAATTATCATTTTTTTTGTTTTATAATTTGGGCTTTTTGTGTGCTCCTTAAGAAATCTAGGCCTAACCCATGGTCATTGAAATTTCCTCTCCATTGTTTTCTTCTGGAAGTTTTATAGTATTAGGTTTAACACTTAGGTCAGTAATTTACTCTTCGTTGAATTTTTTGTGAGGTGTGAAGTAAAATTCAAGGGCTTCTTCCTTCTTTCTTTCCTTCTTTCCTTCCCTCCTTCCTTTCATTTTTTGGAAATGGATATCCATTGCCCCAGGACCACTTGTTGAAAAAATTATCCTTTTTGTGTTGGATTGCTTTGGCATCTTTGTCAAAAATCATTGGTTACTTATGTGTGGGCCCATACTTGAACTCTGTTCGGTTGCACTGATATACACATCTGCAGTTACAGCAGCACCACACTGTCTTGATTGCTCTAGCTTTATCATTAGTCATGAAACTAGCCATATAAGTCTTCCAACTTTGTTCTTTATTTTTAAATTTGTTTGGTTAGCTTAACTCATTTGCATTTTAATACAAGTTTTAGAATAAATTTGTCAATTTTTTCACAAATCTTGCTGAGATTTTGATTGACATTGCAATGAATTTCCAAATCAATCAGGGGAGAATTTACATCTTAATATTATCATCTTATGATTGATAATTATGGCTTATCTCTCTTTAGATTCCTTAACTTCCCTGCTCCCAGCAATGTTTTGAGGTTTTCAGTGTATATAATCTGTACATCTTTTTGTAAAATTTATCCTATAAAGTATTTCATAACTTTTGATGCCTTTATAAATAACATTAAAAATTTTTCAACTTGTGACTGTACTTGGCAAGTATATAAAATACAATGAAATTTTGTATGTTGCTCTTGTTTCCCACACCATGCATTTTTGAGTCTATTGAAATGGCTGTGTGAACCTCTTTTTCATTCTTACTAGCAATTCAATGTGTGTTTTTGTTTGTATGTGTTCTTGCAAATATATATTGCTATGTTGTATGTATGTATTTTTAATTTATATAAGTGATGTTGTATTATTCATCTGATTCTGTTCTTACTTTTTGCACCAAAAATTATGATTCTTACAGTCAATTTATATTCTTCTGGCTGCTGCATAATATGCAGTGGTGGTATCTCATTTATTTCACCTGTTCGTTCCTGAGTGACCATCTTCCAGGAGGCCTCCAGCTCCCTGATCCCACAAATAATGCTACCGTGACCGTCCTTGTACATGTTCTCTTATCAACCTGGGTGCACTTCTTGGGTAGTGCACACCCCCAAGCTCAATACCTGAATAATAAAATATGCACATACTCAATTTGGCTGAGTGATGGGGAATGTCTGCCAGATTGGCTCTGCCACTTTACAATCCTTCTAGCCTGAGGGATATGAGGAATCCTGTATCCCCACAAATACAGGGGTGGGGCAAAAGCAGGTTTATAGTTGTGAGTATGCGAAGCACAGAGTTTATTGTTGCATTATTATTTATTAATTATTCTGTTATTTTCCATACAACTGCAAACCTACTTTTACCACACCCTGTATTGCTATTACCCAGTTTTCCAATTTTTATTGGTGTAAATCATATAAAGTAATATCTCCCTGTAGTTTAACTTTAATTTCTGTGGTTACCAATGATTTTGAGCAACTCTCTATGTGCTTTTTGTCTTTTTCTTTCTCTTTTTTTGTTTTGTTTTGTTTTTCATTTTTTAAATATATTTTATTGATTATGCTATTACAGTTGTCCCATTTTTCCTCATCATTCCCCTCCACCCTGCACATCCCCTCCCACCCACATTCCCCCCTTTAGTTCATGTCGATGTGTCATAAGTTCTTTAACTTCTACATTTCCCACACTATTCTTGCCCTCCCCCTGTCTATTTTCTACCTACCATCTATGCTATTTATTCCCTGTACCTTTTCCCCATCTCTCCTCCTCCCACTCCCCTGTTGCTAACCCTCCATGTGATCTCCATTTCTGTGTTTTGGCTCCTGTTGTAGTGGTTTGCCTAGTTGGCTTTTGTTTTAGGTCTGGTTGTTAATACCTGTGAGTTTGCTGTCTTTTTACTGTCATATTTTTTGTCTTCTTTTTCTTAGATAGGTCCCTTTAACTTTTCATATAATAAGGGCTTGGTGATGATAAACTCCTTGAACTTGACCTTATCTGAGAAGCACTTTATCTTCCCTTCCATTCTAAATGAAAGCTTTGCTAGATAGAGCAATCGTGGATGTAGGTCCTTGACTTTCATGACTTGGAATACCTCTTTCCAGTCCCTTCTTGCCTGTAAGGACTCTTTTGAGAAATCAGCTGACAGTCTGATGGGAACTCCTTTGTAGGTGACTGTGCCCTTATCCCTTGCTGCTTCTAGAATTCTCTCCTTCATTTTAATCTTGGCTAATGTAATTATGATGTGCCTGGGTGTGTTCCTCCTTGGGTTCAACTTCTTTGGGACTCTCTGAGCTTCCTGGACTTCCTGGAAGTCTATTTCCTTTGCCAGATTGGGGAAGTTGTCCTTTAGTATTTGTTCAAATAACTTTTCTACTTGTTGCTCTTCCTCTTCCCCTTCTGGTAGCCCTATAATTCAGATGTTGGGACATTTAAAGACGTCCTTGAGGTTTCTAAGCCTCTCCTCATTTTTTTGAATTCTTGTTTCTTCCTTCCTTTCTGTTTGTTTGTTTCTTTCTTCCTTCTGGTCTACTCCATTGATCTGAGTCCCAATTTTCCTCTCATCTCTATTGGTTCCTTGTGCATTTTTCTTCATTTCACTTATTGTAGCCTTCATTTTTTCATCTAATTTGTGAGCAAAATGAACCAATTCTATGAGCATCCTGATCACCAGGGCTTTGAATTGTGCATCTGATAGGTTGGCTATCTCTTGGTCGCTTAGATGAATTGGCTCTGGGCTTTGATTTGTTCTCCGGTTTGAGCCATTTTTTGTTTTTAGGTCTAGTCGGGCTGCTACATAGTAAGGAGTGGAGCCTTAGGTGTTCCCCAGGGCAGGGCAGCCCAGTTGCTGGGTAGTGATGCTGTATGTGGGGGCGGGGTCTGAGAGAGAATAATGGCGCTTGCTCTGCTCTCTCTCTCTCTCAGATTCCAGTCCCTTGACTGCTTCCCCTTCGCCTGGATTATCTGCGCGCGAACGTGGGACCACCTGGTCAGCCAGCCACCTTGTGCAGCCTCACTGGGTCTGCGCAGTTGCTACCCCATGCCCTGGGTCTGCTAGCCACTGCCTGTGCACCTGGGGTCTGCCAGTCACTGCTGCCTGCGTGCCCGGTCCACACCTCCACTTTTTCCTGCCACAACTCCACCCCTCTTTCCAGTCTGGATGAATGGTTGTCAGACTTCCATACAGTTCAATTTTCTATCAGTTCTGGTTGTTTTCTTGTTTCTAAATCTTTGTTGTCCTTAATTTTGGTTGCGAGAGGAGGCACAGTGTGTCCACTTACGCCTCCATCTTGGCCAGAGGTCCTGTCTTTTTCTTTTGAGAATTGCCTGTATGTATCCTTTGCTCCCTTTTCTCCTGAGTTTTCTCTTTCTCTTGGTGATTTTCAGGAGCTCCTTGTGTCTTCTAGATGTCTATCTTTTGTCAGTTTAGACATTGTGAATATCTTCTCTACTGCCCTTTATTCATTTATTTTCTCCATAGTTCCCTTTATTGAACAGCTTATTTTTGTACTGGAATCAAATTCATTTTTTTCTCTTATTGCTTGTATTTTTTAAAATTTTATTGAGAAGTCTTTTCCTAGTTCTAAGTCATAAAGTTATTCTTCTACATTTAATATTAACATTATATTTGTGCATTCTTTTATTAACTTTATCATTCTGTAACTTTATATTTTATCTTTCACACTTGTCCTTTTAACCTACACAGTATCACCTCTGTGTGTGGTTGTTAGTAATGACTTCAGCTTTCTTCTTCCACATGTGAGGAGCTAGTTTTCCAAACACAACTTACTCAACAATTTGTATTGAATTGATCTATCAAGTTATTTCTGTTGTATGTTTATACACATATGATCTATATCTATCTATCTATCCATCCATCATCTCTCTATCTGTGAGAGGCATAGCAAAAACAGAATGCAAGCCCAAATGGAGTAACTGAAGAGAGCTCAATGAAGGACTAGAAGGTTAAGGATACCAACAAGGGTAGGTGGGACACTCAGCAACAATGGGGAAGTTCTTACCCTTCACTACCCAGCCCCCAGACCCAAGATATGAAGTGGCAAGGGAAAGGAGTGACTATCAAAACCCATAGAAAACTGTAGCTGGTGTTCTAGTCCTCAGAAGAGGAATGTAGCCTGGACTTACCTGCAACCAGGAAAAGTTGACCTAATCACATCTGCTATCTTTTTTCCCTCTCCAACCTCTCTCTAGTGCCTCTGAATAGCCAAACTCAACTGGGAATCCCAGGGCAGGGGAGTATGGTTAATGCAATGCAGGGAGGCCAGCCACTTGGAACAAAGTTAGAGTAGAGAAGGGCGGAGAAAGGGCCTGGAAGGGCAAACAGAGAATATCCAGCACAACATATGTGTGAATGTGACTCTATGTATCTCTTGAGCTCTCTGTTCTATACCAATGGCACATTGGTCTATCTGTTCTTGTGCCAGTACTACAGTGTGTTTATTACTATGGTTTTGTAGCATGTCAGTATCTGGAAAGGTGAGTTCTCATCTCTTCATGTTTTTTTTTTTTTAATGTTTAAAGTTTTCAGGTTAAATGCATTTGTATTCCTCCATATATATTTTAGATTAAAGGTATTGAGTTCTCAAAAGTCAACTGGAATTTTGATTGGTCTTTTATTAAATGTTTATATCAATTTCAGAGAAGGGACATGTTTTTAATATTAAGTCAGCCAATCCATGAGCAGAAATATCTCTCTACTTATTCAGATCATCTTCTGTGTCCTATATTAGTGTTATATTCCTTTCCGTAGAGGTCTGTTATCTTCTTTGTTTAACCAATTCCTCTGTTGCTGCCACTCTGAATGATGCAGGCCCTGTGTTCAGTGCTAAGAGTACAGAAGTGAACATGGCCTGGCCCCTGGTCTCACAGAGCTGACACTGCAAAGACAGACATATAAACAGACTAATATATGACCACACATTGTGAAAAGTGTGCTGAAGCAAAGGCCCAGCTTGCTACCCTGGCCCTCTGCCTTCTCTATGTCATTTCTCAGTGCTCTGTGTCACTAGTCTTATAAAGATCCTGATCTGATGTTAGGAAACCAGGATTTCTAGTCCTAGATATGTTTCTCTCCAGCCAGTGTGTTCACCTTAAGAATGAAGGGTTGACTAGACAATGTTTTAGGACTCTTCCAGCACCACTCTTCTTTGTAACATCTTCCTTTGTTACTTTCTTCCTTCCTTCTCTCTCTTCCTCCCTTCCTCCCTTCCTTCCTTCCTTCCTTCCTTCCTTCCTTCCTTCCTTCCTTCCTTCCTTCCTTCTTTTCCTTCTTTTTTTCTCTTTCCTTCTTTGTTCCATGATTGGGTGTGAAGGAAAAAACAGTACTACCTGAGGAAGAGAAACTGTTCTGTCTAGTTTTAAGTGCTAGGGGGATAGTCAGGCCAAGTGCCCACAGTAGTACATAAAGGTATGGCTCTTCGGAGAAGAATCCATGCTAGAAATGGATAATTGAGAGATACACTGAAAGTCACAGATATGAATGAAACCACTTAAAAAGAGTGTATAAAATAAGAAAAGAGGAGAATTAAAAATAGAAGCTGAGGACTGAGCCATTTAAAGTAAAATTTGAGAGAGGAAAAGGTATTTCAAAGGAAACGAGCCATAGGTTAGTTTTATAAGTTGTTTTCATCTCCTATGAAGGCACTGTGGAAGGGAATTTAATTACTGATTCATAATTAATCTTTTAGAATCCTTTTAAATCATCCTTACTCTGGAACATAACTGGTAAAATTGATGACCTTCCATGATGCAGAAGTATAGTACTTTTAAAAGAAACTTTTAATGACTTTTGTTAACAAGATATTAAAATATGACACTTTATTGCTCATTGCTTCAGTTTCACCATCTATAAAATAAGCATTATAAAGCTTATTTGATGAGGCTATTATGAATGTGAAATTCAATTCTAGGAAAGTAAGAAATATCTGTAGAATCAGGAAATCTTAGTATTGTCATTCTTTACAGTAATACCAAGGGTTAAATTTGTTTTCTGTCTTTGACCATTTCCCACACCCATCGAGTGACTGATGTTTTTTGTAAACTAGTGTTCATTCCATTTTCACATATCTCTTCCTTCTGTCTCATCTCCTCTGGGTTCCCCACGCCCAGCAGTTGGGAGATCAGAAAGACACCATCTGCTGATTAATAAACAGACATGTATTCATTTATAAGTTGATTGGATCAGGGTGTCTTTTGATGTCCTGTTCTGAATTCCACCACATGGTCACTTATCTAAGGTCATACACAGAGGCTCTGTGGCTGGGATGAATCACATCTAAGCTGACCATTTTTTCCCAAAATTCATGGGCTACAACATACATGAATTTAGCCAAAGTGGACACCTGCCACCTACTCAGAATGAGACTGGCTTCTTGTGATCACATCTTTACAGAGTACACTTAGGGCCCTGAGTGAGGGTTGAGGATCATAAGCAGAGCTTCTATTGAGCACCTTCTGCATTCTCAGTACTGTGGCGGGGGAGTGGGGTGGGGTTGTTCACGTGGTAAATTAGAATAAATCAAGAGACCTGGATCCTAGCTCCTCAGAAGGAAAGAGGACAGCTGGCCAGGTAGCTTAATTGGTTAGTGTGTCGTCCTGACACACCAAAGTTGTGAGTTCAATCCCTGATCAGGGCACATATAAAAATCAACCAATAAATGCATAAATAAGTGGAACAACAAGTCTCTCTCTCTCTCTCTTCCCCCCTCCTCCACCCCCACCACCTTGACTCTCTCCCTTTCTCACTATAAAATCAATAAATAAAAAGAAATTTAAAAGAAAGAAAGAGGATGGCAGGGAATGATGACAGGTTTGGGATAGAAACTTAAGGCATTTCATGGGCAGCTCATTATTTATCTAGATCAGATTGGGATCTAGCAACCCACAACTTCCCCCAAATGAATTAATTCTCTGCCCGAAGATCCAAAAATGTCTCAAGTCCCTCTGAGCTTATTGACTTCCGCTTGCTCCCATCTCACTCTGAAGCATGTTTATTTCTCTGGGAGTTGCAGGCTCTCATGTTCACAGACAGGGCTTGGCCCGGGCCCTGGCCTGTCCTCCTCCAAGTGGAGATGAAGAGCTGCAGATTGATCTGGGCTCCGAAGCCATCTTCCTTGCATTCTTTATCTCCCCCTGGGTGTCCCAGATGCATTCATAAATGAAGGGGGAAGTGCTAGCTCTTTTTTAAAAAAGAGATGTTGAAGAAACAGAATGAAGCACAAAGCCAAGAGGAATCAGTTGTCCTACTGGCCAAAAGTTTAAAGGAGCCAAAAACCCTGCTGTGAGAAGGGCATGCGCATGAATCAGTTTGCATGGCACTCCCACTTTCCAGAAGGAATGTTCATTCCCCCAAATTTAAAAGCACTCGTCCAAAGTCTTATAGAAAAGTCAATGACAGAATTAGGATTAAAATTCATGTGTTCTTTTTCCCAATCTGAGCTTCTTAGGATAGCCGATGGAGGAGGATGAGTGGCTCAGTGTGGCCAGACTTGCACCTGGGCAGATCAGGACAGAGTTTGATGCCTGTGGTCATCTCTTCTAGGCCTGCACATCACTCACTGGGCACTCAGGCCAGCCTCTCTGTCTTTTCTCCTAGAAATTGGGGCTTTTCAGAAGTATTGCCATCAACCTAAGAGGGATAATCTGAAGTAGCAACCAGGGACTGGTCTGCTGGTACATCTCAGCTCAGCAGGCCTGTTCTAAGCTGCACGCCCTTCGCTAAAAGCAGGGTCTGAGAGCTGGTGGTAGGGAGTGGGTACTGATACTGTGGATGGAGCATGGGCTGCAGAGTCAGGCAGATCTAAATGCAGAACCCAGTTCTATAAGTTCTTAGTTGTACCAACTTGCAGAAGCTACTTTCTGAGCCTCAGTTTCTGAATTTGACTTTCACACCAACCCATGTGAGAAAGGCATATTAAAAAACTAAGAATGGGACTTCTGGCCAAGATGGAGGACACACTGTGCCTCCTCTCACAACCAAAATTAAGGACAACAAAGATTTAGAAACAAGAAAACAACCAGAACTCAGAAAATTGAACTATTTGGAAGTTCAGCAACGATTCATCCAGACCGGTAAGAGGGGCGGAGTTGCGGCAGGAAAAAGTAGAGGTGCGGACCGGGCACGCAGGCAGCAGCGACTGGCAGATCCCAGGTGCACAGGTGGTGGCTAGCAGACCCCAGGCATGGGGTGGCAACTGTACAGACCCAGTGAGGCCCCACAAGGTGGCTGGCTGACTGGGTGGTCCCACATTCCCATGCAGATAATCCAGGTGAAGGGGAAGCGGTGGAAGGGACTGGAATCTGAGAGTGAGCAAGCACCATTGTCTCCTCTCAGACCCCACCCCCACATACAGCATCACTACCCAGCGACTGGGCTGTCCTGCCCTGGGGAACACCTAAGGCTCCACCCCTCATTACGTAACAGCCGCGACTAGACCAAACAACAACAACAACAACAACAACAAAACAGAAATAAAAATGGCTCAAACTGGAGAACAAATCAAAGCCCCAGAACCAATTTATCTAAGCGACCAAGAGATTGCCAACCTACCAGATGCACAATTCAAAGCCCTGGTGATCAGGATGCTCACAGAATTGGTTCATTTTGCTCACAAATTAGATGAAAAAAATGAAGGCTACAATAAATGAAATGAAGAAAAATGCATGGGGAACCAACAGAGATGGAAGGAAAATGGACTCAAATCAATGGAGTGGACCAGAAGGAAGAAAGAAACAACCAAACAAAAAACAAGGAAGAAACAAGAATTCAAAAAAATGAGGAGAGGTTTAGGAACCTCCAGGACATCTTTAAACGCCCCAATATCCAAATTATAGGGGTACCAGAAGGGGAAGAGGAAGAGCAACAAGTGGAAAACTTATTTGAACAAATAATAAGGGAGAACTTCCCCAATCTGGCAAAGGAAATAGACTTCCAGGAAGCTCAGAGAGTCCCAAAGAAGTTGGACCCAAGGAGGAACACACCAGGGCACATCATAATTACATTAGACAAGATTAAAATGAAGGAGAGAATTCTAGAAGCAGCAAGGGATAAGGGCACAGTCACCTACAAAGGAGTTCCCATCAGACTGTCAGCTGATTTCTCAAAAGAGTCCTTACAGGCAAGAAGGGGCTGCAAAGAGGTATTCCAAGTCATGAAAGTCAAGGACCTACATCCAAGATTGCTCTATCCAGCAAAGCTTTCATTTAGAATGGAAGGGAAGATAAAGTGCTTCTCAGATAAGGTCAAGTTCAAGGAGTTCATCATCACCAAGCCCTTATTATATGAAATGTTAAAAGGACTTATCTAAGAAAAAGAAGATCAAAAATATGAACAGTAAAAAGACAGCAAACTCACAGGTATTAACAACCAGACCTAAAACAAAAGCCAACTAAGCAAACCACTACAACAGGAGCCGAAACACAGAAATGGAGATCACATGGAGGGTTAGCAACAGGGGAGTGGGAGGAGGAGAGAGGGGGACAAGGTAGGTAGAACAAGTAGCACAGACGGTGGGTAGAAAATAGACAGGGGGAGGGCAAGAATAGTGTGGGAAATGTAGAAGCTAAAGAACTTATGACAAATGGGCATGAAAGGGGGAAATGTGGGTGGGAGGAGGTGTGCAGGGTGGAGGGGAATGAAGGGGGGGAAATGGGACAACTGTAATAGCATAATCAATAAAATATAATTAAAAAATAAGAATGGAAGAGGTAGTGTGACTCCTTCAATGTGAGCCTAGTCATATGGGGGTAGGAAATGGCTGACTTGGCCCTCCCTCACCACATGCTGGGCACTGTATGTTAATCCTCATGCCAGTCCTGTGAGGGAGGTACTGTGCTAGTCCCATCTTATGGATTAAGGAAACTGAGGCTTAAAGAGAGTGGGCACTTTTTTTGAGACCTCAAAGGTTCTTCATGTGTTTCCCGAGTCAGGGAGAAGTTGAGGTATGGAACAGAAGATAAACAGTGTGCCCAGGGTCCCCCAATAGGATGTTGGTAGAGGAGCTAGGTCTGAGTCCAGGTCTCCTGGCTCCCAGCTCAGGGTTCTCTTACCACCTATACTCCTTGGGACCCGCCAAGCCCTGGGGAGGGCTTTCTGCCATGGGGTGGTGCTCTCACAAGCCAGCCTTGCCCCTCTTGCCCAGAAGCACTGCCCTTATCCCCTGCCAGAAGAGCCTTGTTGCCCAACTCGTAAGAAGGAGCCAAACCTGACAGCCTTTGGTGGGCATCCAAGTTAAAGCTGCTCTTTCCTGTGCTGAGCTTAGTATGTAACATGGCTTCATCATCCAAATATGTCCTGCCAGACAGGTCTTAGCTGCTGGCCAGCAGGGCGCTTGGTGGCTACGAAGAGCTTGGTGCTAATTGGGCCCAGCCAATATTAATCATGGCTCTTGTTCAGAGGAAGTCCAGCCGTTCTCTGGCAGACGAGGGGTGAGAGGTGGGGAAGGATGGCAGGGTGGGAACCTCCCACTAAAAGGGGTTGAGTTCTGCAAGGGCTCAGTGACCTCAGCAAGTGTCTGATCTCTCTGGCCTTCTCAGTCCATCTGAAGAGTGAAGACGCTGCATCCAATGACCTCTGATAGTCCATGCCAAACTATAGATCTTCCTATAGGTGTGGACATGTGTGCATGTGTGTGTGATGTTGTTCCTTTCTGCTTAGAGCACCATCAAGGATAAATGTCTTTATATCCTGTGATGCAGTGGGCTGAGTACCTGTCACCAGACTTGGGGAAGTAAGAGAAAGTCCTTGCCATGAACAAATGATTTCCTTAGGGCTGCTTTGATGTCTAAGAGTCTTTGTAGCAGAAGGCTTGCATTCCTTGCTCTGGTTGGAACAGAGCAAGGCCCTCCAGGAGGGGAGGTCTGCCCAGCTAAGCTGGGTCACTCATTGATAGGCAGATAGGGGGTTGCTTGTCAGGGTCTGTCCTAGGAACAGACATGAGCTATAATCAATGGTCAGCTGTGCTAAAGTGAACTTGGAAAACATTGGGTCAGTTTGAAGACAAATTATACTAACCTTACAACTTCTGACTTTGCCAAGCATGCATGTGCCTAACCAACCATGCATTCATTGGGACATTCACTCACACACAGTGTTTATGAAGCACTTACTGTGTACTGAGCACTGGGCTAGGCACTGGGAATACCTACCAATCTGACTCCACTGTTGCCTTACTCAAAGTCATGGTCTACAGAGAAGGACATGCACTGGAAAAGTTGATGACAAGATGGTGTGATAAATTCTTTATCAAAGATATGTGCAAGATCCTCTGAGTGTAGAGGAGAAAGTTAGGGGCTCTCACTTGGGTGGGGGTGAGGAAGCAGACAGACTTCTCAGAAAGTGGTAGGCTGAAAGTTCTGGAGAGGACAGTTAGAGTAGAGAAAAGAGTATGAGCAAAGGCTGGATAGAAGTACAAAATCGATGCTATGGTCAAAGAGCAGCAGAGTTCTGCATAGCTTGAGGGATGATGCAAGAGAGGAGGCATAGAATAAAGGCCAGAGTTGAGGTTGAAGCTTGGGGGGACTTCAGTTTGTTCCAGTGGTTTTTCATAGCAGTTCCCAACCCTGCCTGTGCATCAGAAACACCTGGAGAGATTTTATAAAATGCAAATAGTCCCTTCCCCTGAGATCCTGATTTAGTTGCCTCCTGGGGGCCAGGTATCTGCATTTTTAAACCAGCTCTTTAGGTGAGTCCAAGGTAGCTAGCTGACAGCCCAGAATTTCTTTAAAAATGTGAGATGTTGATAAAATGCACTGAAGACAAATAGAGTAGAAGAAGGAAGCCGAGAATGCTGAGGAAGGAGGGTGGCATGATTTTAAATAGCGTGGTCAGGAAAGAGAAGACCTGAAGGAGCAAAGGAGGGAACTATGGGGAAATCTGGAGAAAGACCATGCCAGGTAGAGAAGACAGTAGGTGCAAAGGTTCTGAGGCAGAGTTTACTGATGTCTTAAAAGAAGAATGAGGAGACCAGCACTGCTGGAATATAAGAGATGAAGTCAGAGAGACAATGGGGCAGGCGGGTTATGAAGGATTTATACCTTGGCCTTTTTGAACCAATGATTTAGTCCAACTCACCAACTATTCAGTGAGGAGACAGGCCTGGAGAAGATACACATTAGTAGATACATCTGCTCTGTGTCCCTCTTTTGCACAGTGTTCTGAACAAAGCTGCATGGTTGGGTGGTGCAGAGGAACACAGAGATGAGTAGACTACAGGTTCTGTTTCCCCAAAGATCCCAATCTGGAAGGAGAGACCCAGGTTCATGCAGTCCTTTCCAGTCAAAGGCAGGCTACAATCTATGCTACTACCTGATTCCAGTTATAACAGAAATGGGAGGTATCGTTTGAGGGGGCATGGAAGTAGGCCCCCTGCTCATATCACGGACATGACTGAGCAGACTGGCCTGAATGACACCTTGAAGGGTGAGTAAGACCTCTCAGCAAGCAGAGCAGGAAGCACTTGCCTGATGAAACAGAGCAAGTGCAAGGCTGAGATGTGGCTGAATGGATGTCTGTGGTGTGGAGGAGGCAGTACGAGAGTGTGGGGTCAGCAAGTCCTGAGTTTCAAGTCTGGCTCAGCCTTGAACTTTGAGATTAACAGGAGGCACTTAACTTTTCCTCTTTGAGTGTCTCTGGTCTCATATCCCTTCATCTTTTCTGGTGGGTTAATCCCCTCTGAATATTGGCTGTGAAAATTAATAAAGTAATGTGTGTGGATGTGTCTAATGTGTGAAACATGTGCTCAGGAGGTGGGTCTCATGCTGCCCCTGTTGATAGGTAGAGCCCTCTCTCTCTATGCAGCACCAGGTTGCTTCCATCAACTCCAGGAAAAGGAAGAAAGTCAAGTAAGTTCAGGAAAGTGTGATTTTCTCTGTTTACTCTTAATATACCATACCACTTTTGATGGAAGCCATCATGGGCAGAGTGCCACCCAAGGGTTCACTATAATGATTTTCACTGCCCATCCCATTGGCTACTGTGCTCTGTATCTCAACTATTCTCTGAAGGTGGCATTGCTATTATGACCCCATTTCATGGGGTAGGAGCATGTGGAGGGGGCAGAAACATCAGTGAAGCAGCCAGGCTTCTCTGCGTGTTTTCCTCTCTACTGTGCTTGGCCAAAGACATGCAGACTTCTGAGGAACTCAGCAAACAATGGTGAGCTGTGAGCTGCTGAGCAGGTTGGGGAGCTGGGGGTGGTTTCCCCACTGCCATGTGAAGGAGGGCTAGGTGATAGCAGTCATTTGGCCCTGCACCCTCTGCCCTGTTGGAGTTGCGAACTTGACTCTGCCCCAGCCCTACCTTCTAGGCTCAGGTAAGCCTAGACCTATTCTAATTTGATTTAGGTTGCTGAGAAGAGGGCAGGGCTGAGGACAGGTGGCCTTACATATACAGGTTAACCCTTTGCCAAGTAAGGAGCATTTCTAAGGCAAATTTGGTTAGATGCAAGTTATTATTCTCTTGGTCATTCTTTCTTTCCATAAGTCCTTCCTTAGGTCTCCTGGGTACCATTCCCCAATTCTGCACCCCTAGTACTAGGGATAAGAGGTAAGTCAGCCCTGGTCCCCACCCTGGACACACTTACCACCTTTAGGGATGAGGGCAGAAACAGAGACTCATAATCACGGCTGTGCTGAAGGACCTGAGGAAGGCACAAAACCCTGGGGGATGATGGGAGCAGGGGATGAATTCTAGCTCAAGAAACAAAATGCTCATTCATTTGTTCACTCAGCCTGGGCTCTGGGGAGGCAGGGATGACTGGGACTGTTTCTGAGAATCGCAGGACTTGTTGGGAGGTGGGGATAGGTAGGCCCACATTGAACTCTGAAATAGGCCATTAAAGAGAGAGTTTCAGGGAATTGAGGGGTTGGGGACAGGAGACAGATCCATGGAGGAGGGGCCTTGAAGAAGGGGAGGCCTCTGGCTATTTGGAAATACAAAGATGAGCTCCACATGTCCTGGGATAGTGCTCATTTAAACTATCTGGGTCTTATTTGAACCAAAATATCAGTTTTGATCTGGTCTTTGTACTTATTTTAATGTAATATCCTTTTCACGAAAGGTTAGATATCCTCAGAAACTTTCTATGATTTGTTTTGATCAAACTTTTCAGTGAGATAAGTTAATCAAATAAGAATAGGTCATTTTTTAGACCATGTCTTGATTTCTGGTTCAGAAATATCTAGTCTGCAAACTAGACACCACATAGCTAGGGTCTCGTTTGACCCTTTAACCCCACCACAGTGTGTCCTCAAAACAGGTTCTGCCCTCAGTCACCCCCTGAGGTGGAGTGGGGTGTTGATGGGGAGAAGGATAAGAAAGGATAAGAGGTTCCCGGGCCCCTACCCAGGTGGAAAGGTGAGGTGGCATTAGCATTCTCAACTTGAAATGACCCAGGCCCCAAGAAAGGAAGTTCAAAGATCAGGAAAGTTTGGCAGTGTTGGTGGTTAAGAACAAAGGACTTTGATTCAGCTATAGCTGGACTCAATCCTTCGCTCTGCTGCATGTGTCTTTGGGCAAGTTGCTAATTAACACAGCTGCACCTTGTGCATTTTCTGTACGACTGCTGAGGGTATTATATGAGATCATGTAAAAGCACCCAGCCCCTCTCTGGCACTTAGCAAAGACTCCAGAAAAGGCGGCTGACAAAGTAGTGGTCATAGTTTTAGCACTGAGAGCCTACGGTGATTATGACTTTTGGGACTAGAACCTTAGAGCCCCCAAAGTCACATTACTGCCACCCAGTCTTCCCTCACTACTTCCAATTCACACAACGCAGGGGCAGTCAGAGGCCAGAAGCTGAAATGCTAAAAAACAAAACATAAAAAATGAGAATGAAGACAATGCCAGACCTGGGGTTACCACTGTGGGAAGGTGAAAACCCCCAAGTCCCCCCAAAGCCAGCGGTATCTCCTCAGTCACATCCTTCAGAAGACACCCAGAGCCCTGCCTCCAGCCCAGGGGCCCTGCCCCTTGAAAAGGCCCCTTCTTCTCATCTTCTTTCTACTGATTCTGTCCATTACCCCTGAATGAAATGGAAGCTTAGTTTTTTTCGCTTGAAGCCCTTAACACTCTAGGCTCTTGACAGGAAACACAGCTCAGCTTTAATTAGCCACAGCAAGCTCCCTACATGAGCTCCTAGCACACAGCCTGGCACTTCAAAGATAAAGGCTTCTCCATTCTCTCTAATCACAGCTATTAATGAGCCAATTAATGCTTTCTCTGGGGCTGAGGCAAGCAGCTCTCTTAGCACCTTGGGCACCCCGCTCTGCCTGACCACCTGCCAGGAAGATTGAGAATTACTGGAGTTAGGAGCCCCAACTCTGCAGCTTATTTGCTGTGAGTCCTAGTGTGGAACAGATGTCCTCTCTGAGCCACTGTCCACAACAGGGGAGATTAAAGCTATTTCTCCTGAGGAGCAATTATCATAACAGGAATAATTCCAGGTCAGTGGTTCTCAAACGTTAGCATGCTTCAGAATCACCAGGAGCCCTTATTAAAACGCTTGACTGGGATGCACTGAAGTTTCTGACTCAGTTGGTCTGGAAGGGGTGGCATGCAAAATATGCTTTTCTAACTTGTTCCCAAGTGATGCTGATGCTGCTGGTCTGTGGACCACACTTTGAGACATACCCCTCTAGACAAGTGTGAGATATTACTGGAAGATTTTGATTGCATTCCCATCCGTAAATACCCCCACTTCTTTCTTTCGCCTGTGTGTCATGTGACAGTTTCCAGGAGCCTCCTGTGTGGGCAGCCTGGACACAGCAGTGCTTGCCACTCTGCAGTGGCACACCAGTGTGTATGGCCCCAGGCACTCTTAGTCCTGAGCAGAATTTGGCAGGACCATGTCTTAGCCTAATCTTGGTACTAGCATTCCAGGTCCTGATGTTGATATCTTAAGTCTCCAGCATCTCCTTTGGGAGGGGAAATGGCTCGGGACTTCCTGATTTGAGAAAAGGCAGGAAGCATGGAGTCTTCAGCCTTGCTGGCGGACACACTGCATAGTAGAGGCTGGCAAAGTGGAGATGTGCAGAGAGGAGGTCATTTCAGGGCAGGGAACATGTGCAAAGGGGTGGTGGTAGGATAATGCATGTGCTTTACGGAGGACTGTTTGGACTCCTGTACTGGTAGCCTAACTAAAGTCTAACTGAAGCCCCGTATGCTACATTTTGCCTGTTTCCTTAGGCAGCAGAGGCAGACATTCATTTCAACTACTGCCTCCTGCCTGCAATGCCCGATAGCATAATGAGAATGACTCAGTGCTTCTGGCTTTAAAGACAGACTTTTGTAGTCAAAGAAGATGTTTACAGTTCAGGTACTTAGGATGCTGGGATGCTGCTGTGGCTGTCCCTCCCTGTCCCAACCCCTCATCATAATCACCCCCACCGCATCTGTCCTCTTTCCTCCCCACTCTCATTCACATCTAGTTCAGCCCGCACTGCCCGCCTTCAGTTCCTCAGAGAGCTTGTTTCTGAGCCCCTCTGCTTCCGTGATCTTTGTGTTATAGATAGTGTATCTCAAAGTGCACGCACAGGGGCCTCACGGGATGTCAGCAGCTAGCATGTGACAGAGGTGTCCTTCTGGTAGGGCTGGACTAAGTAAAATAGGACAGGAATCTTCTTGGCAGGACCTCTCAGAGCCTGAAATATACTACTGTGGGTTGGGGGACTCAAGAGGAATGCTTAACATGCAGCATTTTCCAAACTTATTTCACCACAGAATGTATACATTTTTCCACAGAGGAACTTGCTTTGATACAGTGGAGCTAAATAAGCTTCAGAGTCCAGCAGACTAAGGTTCCAATCCTAGAACTTCCATTTATTTGAGACTCAGGCTCTTCATTGATAAAATGGAGATAGTGGTCCTTACCTTGAAGGGTGATTGCAAGGTGTGAGCAAGACAACATATAAGAGGTGCTCAGCCCAGGGCAAGGTCTACAGGGCTCAATGAATCTGTGGTTTCTCCTCTCCTTTTTGCCTTTTCTGGTGGAAGCTTACAATCTGAGTCAAAAATGCACTGTACCAAAGAGAACATGCTACAAATATAGCAGGTCCTTGAATAACATATTTTCCTTCAAAGTCATTTTGTTGTTCATGCTGATAGAAAAAAAAAAAAAATGTTTCCCAGGCAGGGCTACTGTGTATGTGGAGTTTGCATAGTCTCCTCACATCTGTATGGGTTTCCCCCTGGTACTCTTGGTTTCCTCCCACATCTCCAAAATGTGCATGTTGGTTGAATTGGTGTGTCTAAATTGCCCTAGACTGAGTGAATGTGGCTCTGGGTGTAGGTGGCCCTTCACTGGAAGGGTGTCTTGTCTGGGGTGGGCTCCTGCCTTGTGACCTGGCCTACTAGGATGGGCGCTGGGAACCCTAGACCCTGAACTGGAGTAAACAGGTTAAAAAAGAATCCTCTTACTTGTTTTTATTAATCTTTCTTAAATGTACGGATAGGTCACATTTATTTCAATGTTTAATATTAGAAGAGTTTTGGGCCTTTATTTATTTAGAAGTTTGGTGATATTTTTGTGACCAGAAATAAGATATATAGGAACTTAACTCTTGTTTATATCAATTAGCCTATGGTAAAATTGGTTTTGTTATACATTGTTTCACTTGCAAACACAGTTTCTAAGAACCTATCCATGGAGTTAAGTGAGGACTTCCTGTACTTGGCATATGAGGGTGAGGCCATAGCTGGACACACAGGGTTGGAGGACTGAGGGCTCCTAAGGGACCAAGCCAACCAAGCAGGCTTCCTGGAGGAAGCATGTCTTTGCTGGTCAGATCATGAAGCTAGTTCTCCAGCAAAACCTGGGGCGGGGAGGTGGGAGGGGGAGGCTTTGAGACCTGCAGCTCTCTACAAACAAGCTACAGCAGAAATCCTTTCCTTATTTTTCTTTTCCACCCTGGAGGCCTATTACCCCATCAAATCCTGCCGATGCAGCACTTCCCTTTCCCTCCCACGGCCTGAACTTGGCCAATAATTCAAGTTCCAGAGGTGTGAGCATTCGAGTGGGGCACTCTGGCCTGTGGAAATCCACAGAGCCTGCTGTAGGCACTGATGCCTCAGGAAGCTCAGGGCAAACAGGCCACCAGGACCTGGGATGCTGGCCCAGACCCTGCCTACTCCAACCTTGGCTATGGGTGGGGTGGGGGTGGGGGGAGGAAATCCAAGCAAGGCTGGGGGGAAAGCCACACTAGAGATTTTCTCCCGAAGACTTTTTCTTATTCCTACCCTCTACCCTCCCAACCATTTCAAGACATCCCACTTTGAAACAGGTGTGTTTCCTCCTCAGTTCATTTCTCACTTCACTGATGAGAAACAAAGCCCTTTTGGTCCCAAGTCCAAGCTCTTCGCACCGGTGCTGCAGAGCCATTCATTTCCCCTTGTGTCTTTCCTGGTATGCCTGGCATGTCACCACTTCCAGGGAGTCTTCTGAGTAGTCATCCGTGGTCACACTTAGGTCCCCTTCTCCTGAATGTGTGCAGTTGGAACCACATTCTCATGTCCACTTAGTCTGTGTTTCTGGGAAGGAAAGGATTGGGTCGATGTCCTACACTGTAGCCCCAGCACCTGGCACAGCACACACGTTGATCTCTGTTAGCAAAGGGATAAAGTACGGTTTTTATGGCTACATGAACATATCAGGTGCTTTGCATCCCCCATCAGTCCTGAGTTGCTCAGTATTTTCTAACCCCTCTCTAATTCTTCATTCTTCCTTATACCATGCAGGGCTAGACTCACAGAAACTCACTGACGTGACTTTCCAATGCACCATCTGTTCTGTCCTCCTGCAACTCAGCTTGCTTCCTGGATTTCAGCAGGCCCCCCAAATATTCATGAGCAGACCCCTGTGGCTGGACATCCTCAGGAGGGGCCCTGTATGATCTCGGCTCCAATTCTCTCCCTCCGCACGAGCTGCGGTCCAGCACGTCCGCCTCAGACCTGGACCTCTCCCTGCTGCCGGCCAAAACCCACTTCAATGATTAGTGAAGGTGCCAGGGAAATTATGAAAAACATGTGACAGGTAAATGGCTGTGCCTGCAACTTTCTTAAGTTTCAAAGGGAGGACGGCTTTGCTCTAGTGTGTGGGCTGGGAATTCAGGCCTTGTAAGAGCTTTCCAGAATGCATGGGCAGAGCAGACCCTAGTAGGATTCTGCTTTTCCTGTCAGTGGAATCCAACTGGGCTCTGAGTCCCAGGGGATTGAGACCAATCATGGAATAGGCTCCATCCAAACACTATGGCTTTGTTCTCCTACATGAAGAACGAAAAAGCAAATGGGTCCTGAGCAGAAAGGGAGCAAAGTAAATGGGTAGAGGGTTCTGGAGCTGGAAAACTCCTTAGGTCTCTAAGTTCAACTTTTTCCCTTTCCAGACTGGGAAACTGAGGCCCAGAGCAAGATGTTTGCATAAAGTCAAGTAGCTTCTGGGAAACCAAGCCATGGCTAGGGTGAACACATCACTCTCTCTAAAAATCTTGATAAAAAAGTGATAAAATTTTATGAGGAATTGTATCTGGAAGCTTCTGTTGGTCCTAGCTGGTAAAAATACAACAGGTACATGGGGTTGGGCTTATACTATCTGTGGATAAGTCCAGGCATGACCTGCTAAGGTATATAAGGTCAGTGAAGGTTGGTTGGAATCCATAGCTGGATGCTTGTCTACCAGCCTGTGGCCATCTGGCTCCAGGTATCTAATGCCCAGAGAACTCATAGACAGACTACACCCAAGAACAGAGCTCAACCTAGGCACCAAGTTGCCTTTGGCATGGGGAGAGGAAAATCTATAGTAGCTAAACATCAGACTGTTTCAGCAGGAATCCCATGAAATACTTGTGAAAGCATTTTGCACAGCTACCAGTACTGGGGCCCCTATGGGGGTCCTTCTATAAACATTTATGGTACAATTCTTATGTGCTAGCACCTTCAATGTCTCCATATGACCCAGAAGAAATAGAGTCTAAACCCTTCCCATGATGCTCAAGACCTTTATGTACTTATCTATCTGACCTCTCACTTGTCCTCTCAGAAAAGTCATCAGTACATGCTATTTCCGGCCATCAAGCTGAAAACACCATCCATGTTTTCGCCTCTGCATCTTTTTTAAAAAACTGCCTGGAATGTTCTATTTTTCTTTCTCTATCTGGAGGACTCTTCATCTTTCTCTACAACCCAACAACCCAGAGAAGTGTCATCTTCTCTGTCAGGTCATCCTTCTCCCCTTCCTTTGGTAGTTGGACCTCCAAAATATATTTGCAACCTGGCCCTTTTCACCATCTGCACTGCTACCTCCCAGGTCCAAGCCACTGTCATCTGTTGCCTGGTCTACTCCAGTAGGCTCCTGATTGGTCTCCCTGCTTTGCATCTTTTCCTGTTACAAGCCATTCTCTATGCGGCAGCCAGGGTGATCTGTACATCATAAATCAGATCCTGTTACTTCTGTGCTTAAAACCTTCCCATAGCTTCCCATTGTAAGCCTGTCCATGGTTAGCATCATCTCCCCTGCCTGTCTCTCTATTGTCACAGCATCCACTCTCTGCCTTGTTTTCCATATTCCGGCCACAGCGACCACCTTCTTGTTCTTTAAACAAACCGAACTTATTCTGGGACTTTTGCTTCCATACATCCCTGGATGTCTCCCCCTGCCCCATCCCCCCAGATCCTCTCATGGTTCACACTTTTCATAATTCAGGTCTTGTCTCATATATCCCTTCTTGGAGAGGTCCATCCTGACCATTCTATCTAAAGTAGCCTCCATTATATCCCCAATTGTATTTTCTTTGCAGAAATAGTGCCTTTACCAGTGATTTTATGTATTTATTTGTTTCCATGTTTATTTTCTGTGCCCCCGCTTTAGTGTAAGTTCATTGATAGCAAAGAGTTGCCTGTCTGTACTGATGTGACCCCAGTGTATAATATAGTCCAGGGGTCAAGTTGGTACTTAAAAAATAAACATCTATGAAGGACTGCCTTAAGGGGTACCCCACTGCCCAAAGCCTATGGAAGGAGATCTTTGTGGGCTTTCTATAGGAAGGGAAACCTGGATGAGCCAAAAAAAAGATGGCAGGATTTGTGTAGGTAGAGAGAATCAGAGGTATCCCAGGAAGTAGCTTGGCCAAGAACGTATGCTGAGTGGTTGGAGAGGGTGCGGGAGAGAGAATGGCTGGAGCAGGGAGGCTGAGTGCTAAGCAGAGAAGGAGACAAGGTCAGCTCTGTGCCTAGGCAAGAGGCTGGGAGGGGGCTTTGGGGGGTGCAAGTGGGGTAGACTCTGGAGGCCCTTGCAGGCCAGACGGGAGAGCCCTTTTTCCTCACTCTTTGCACTATTTCCAAAGCCCTTTCCTGAAGCCTCTGCATGCACACAGTATTATTTTGAATAGAAAAGGTAGACAAGAGCCACAGGAACTTAAGGCATCACATAATATCCTCACTGGCAAATAGAAGTGAAGCTCACCCCTGCTAGGGCTGAGCAGTGTCTATGCCAATACTAATATGGGGTCTCAGTGAAGCTGGGGTAGAATTCATCTGGGTGGGAAGGAATAGCAAGTTAGAGAGTCTTGGCCTGCAAGTGGAATCCAGCCACAGAATTTTTGAATCACAGACTTTCAGAACACACTGGTCTATGGGCTCACAGAGGCCATCCAGTACAAATCCAATGGCCTTTAGCTTCCTATGCAAAAGGACATTAGTCACTCCATGCACACCTCCAGTGATCGAGATCCCTACATTCATGTTGCTGGAAAGCTCTGATTTTCTGAAAGTCTTCCTCATATTGAGATGAATCTAATCTCCCTGGATCACTGTGACTGGATTCACTATGGCTCTGGGGCTGCTCACCCGGCCCCCAGGCAGCATGGTGGACACACACAGCAGCCATCACATCGTCTGGGCTTTCTCGCCAGACCCCACACTCTGGGCCCTTCCACCCTCCTCCTCAGTGTAGTTTCAGTCCCCTCCCCATGCTAAGAACCTCTTTGGGCTTGCCCCAGTTTGTCACCACTCTGCTTCCATTGCTTTGGGGAAGGCCTCCACAGAAGGGTGCCAGGTACCCTGTGAGTCCATCTTACACACTTTTAACTTTGTTCAAGACCATTTGGCATTGCTGGTGGGATTGTAAAATTGGTGCAGCTACTGTGGAAAACAGTATGGTAGTTCCTCAAACAGTTAAGTGCAGAATTACTATATGATCCAGCAATTTCACTTGTCAGAACATACCCAAAACAATTGTATACCTATGCTTATTGCAACACAATTTATAATATAATAACCAGAAGGTGGAAGCAACCCAAATATCCATCAACAGATGAAAGGATAAACAAAATGTGATATGTACATAATGGGATATTATTTAGCCTTAAAAAGGAACAACAATTCAGACACATGCTACAACACAATAACCTTTAAAACAGTATGCTAAGTGAAATAAGTCAGATAAAAAGAACAAATATTGTATGATTCCACTTATATGAGGTACCTAGAATAGGCATAGAGACAGAAAGTAGAACAGTAGTTACCAACGGTTTGGGGGTAGGGAAAAAGAGTGAGTTATTGTTTAGTGGGTACAGAGTTTCTGTCTGGGATGATGTCAAAGTTCCTAAGATATTGATAAATAGTGGTGACGGCTGTGCAACATTATAACTGTATTTAATGCCATTGAATTGTTCACTTAAAAATGGTTAGGATGGCAAATTATGTTAGGTGTATTTTACCATGATAATTTTTTAAAAACACCCCATATATCTACTCTCCATTCTCTGCCAAAGAGCAGTCAAGCACCAACATTTATAAAGTACCTACTAAGCACAGGGACTATCTGACACACTGTGGGCCATTCGGACTGGCAGTAGAGCTCTCCTTGTTCATAAAGACACCAACAGCCAAGTGCTAGGTTAAGCAATTAATGTGGATTACTTTCTGTAATCCACATTACAGCCTTCTCCTGTTGTTCTCACTGTACCAACTTGACAATAGAACTGAGGCTCAATGAAGCTGAGTAGCTTGCTCAAGGTCACACAGGGACAAATTCAGGATTCAAACGTGCATGTCTAATGCTGGATACTAGGATCTTGGCTACTTTTTGAAAGAAATTTGGGAAATGCTTAAGAGCAAGAAAACACACACATGTGCATACACACTCAGGTGCATCCCCTCTGAGGTGGTTTGCTGGGTGAAATGTGTGCAAAGACTCCTTATAAAAGGGAGAAGCCATGAACTCCAGAGTATGTGGCTCATCTTGCTCACTGTTCTATCCTCGGTCAGTATTGCTGAATGGGTAAGTGTTAAGTGACCATTAAATGTTAAGTGCTAAGAGTGCCCTGAAGGAATCAGATTTCCTGAAGGAGGTGGCATTTCAGCTAGGCCCTGCAGTTGGGGGAGAAGGAAGGGAAGAAGATCTCAACCAGCACTTTGTCTGGAAGCCTCCTCCAGGCTGGGCTTGGGGATACCTGTGCTCCTTAGCTGTCCTCCATTCCCAAGCTGTCTTGCTGATGGCGCCTGCGCCATCATGGGCTGAGCTCGTGGGTTTACTGTTTATTGCTCCATGAGATGGGCAGTCCTGACAGGCAAGTCAGGGCCCTGGTTTAACCCTCTCTGTGCCCAAAGCCCAGCCAGGAGCTGGCACAGAGTTGGTGCTCTGGGCTTTCTCACTGGAGAGATGAAGAATGGGAGAGTGTTGGAGGAACCCTACAGAGCAGTTCAACCTTGAGGAGCTCTTGTTCAATTCTCCTTATTTCCCTATAATTAGAACAAATTCCCTGTTAGCTCAGTTTCCATTCCCGAAGGTGGAAGGAATTCAGGAAACTTCTCCCAAGATGCCGAGCCCCATTCTCAGTCTGTCTAGACATATGACCGAGGCTGCCCTCTACGTGATCTTGCAGAACTGGCAGGGGCTGCAGCAGCTGGCACACATTACCTCTGGGGCTGGCAAGGCCTCCCTTCTGAGCTGAGAAGTCCTCACCCTGAGACAGCAGCCCTGGCTGAATGTCAGAGGCTCACACCTGGCTGACAGCCACCTGGGCAGGTGAAGCCTGGGCTGTTGCTGCCATGCACAACCTCAGGGGCTCAATTCATATTAAATGCAAATCGAATGGGATTCTTTGGAGGTGTGCATCTCATGCTGGGGCAGAAGTGAGTCTGCAGGGCAGGCCTGTGTTTGGGACCATCTGCCAGCTGTGTGTGAGCCTGCACACTCAGAATTGGCCAGCTGACCTATATTGGCCTGGATTCCCACTGCCAACACTGCATGGTACTTAGACTTAACTTCTCTCTTCAACTAAATGAACAAGTGGCAATGGAAGGAGTACAGGACAGACCTGGCTTCAAACTTAAATTAGTCACATTAGCTATGTGACCCTGGCAAACCGGTTTCATTCCTCGGAGTTTCAGCCTTGTCACTTGTAAATTGGGGATAATAAAACCTACCTTTAGGGTTCTTAGGAGAATTAAATAATATTTATAAAGTGCTTAGAACAGTGGCTGGCACATAGTCAGTTTTCTGTAAGTGTTTGTTAAATGAATACATATTTATCTCAGTATCCCAAGTGTTAGTCTTGGGACAAGTGACTTAGGTTGAGTGCTATGCCCTCTCTGTGCCTCACTTTTCCATTTGTACCACAGGGGTGCATGACACACTATCCCGAAGCTCTCCTCTGGCTTGAACGTGAGAGGGCTCAGAAGCTTGCAACACTGGGCCCCACCATCCACCTTCAATGGGCTCCATCCTCAGTTGACTTTATCCCCAGCTACCCTGGCACCTGGAGGATCCAAGCCTTCTGGGCTCTGGAACTCAGGACCCTTGGAAATGCCAGGGCTAGAAATTGTCAGCGTGGATTAGTTCTGGGAAACAGGACAACTAACAGTGACCTTGGAGAAGGTGCTTGTCCTGCCTAGTCACAGAGGGGGTGAGCTGAACACAACTGAATGTTCTAATCAGCCAAGTGGCCTCAGGGGAGAATTTAGAGAAAAGGGCAGAGGGAAGCTGGTGCTGAGGTCTCTTAATCCTGAGGAATTTAAAGCCACCACAAAGTAGGCTCCTAAAATGAGTAGGGATTTGCTTCTCCTCCCAGCTTAGACAGAGTGCCGTGGAGAGAAAAGTTTTAAATAGCAAAGGTGACTGGGTTTGATTTGACTGCGCTTATAGTTGGTCACATTCCTCCTTTGGTTCCCAGGGCTCAGAAATAGTCGAGGGAGGGGGAGTGTGTGGGGGGTGGAGGTGTCCTGGGACAAAGGGGATGTTCTCAGGTGTTCCTGATAAGATGTGCCAATAAAGGTGGAGGGCACTTCTGGACCATTGTAGGGTATTTTATGGTCCAGTAAGCCTTAGAGCTGTCTTGTATGGTCCTCCTAGATACAGAAACTGAGTCCCATGGAAGAAAAAAAACACTGCCCAAAGTTACCCTTGAGAAAACTAGGTCAGTGACAGAGCCAGGGCTCAGACCTGGGTCTCCAGACCCTAAAGTTAGCTGACCCCTTACTCCCTAGACACTCAGCTTCTGCACCAGCAACAGCCAGCATAAACCAGTGTGATGTTTTGTTCAGTGCACATTTACTGAGACTTTGTCTTTTCTAGGCCCTGGACAAGGCGCAGGGATGGGTGGGGCTGGGATGAGACAGAGATGAACCAGGCACCACCCTTATCCTCCTGCTGTTAAAGCAGGGATTTTAGCAACCTGACGATAGATGCTTTAGGAAGGAGGAGCTTGGGTGAGGGGGAGCACATCTGGCTGGGGGGCAGATGGGGCAGGGGGCTGGGAGCTGGAAAGCTGCTTGTTTTCTGTTTTCTCCTTTTCACTGGTTTTTATCTCCCCTGTTGGCCCAAGAGAGGGATTAAGGCTTTCTCATTAGTTTGGGGTGCTCCCTAAAGCTGGGTCTCTAAGTCAGCCTCTCTTCTTCCCAACACCCAGCATGACCTCCCACCAAGTCTCCCCTCTGGTTTGGCCTTCTGGTTTGTCCCAGACTAGCTCCTGCCTGGCTCAGGTGAATCATTCCTCATGTGGCATGTTCCTGGGCTCGTGGGCTCCAGCCCACAGTCATCTCATGCTTCCTGCTGACCACTGGTAGGGTGTTGTTTCTGCATCAAACCAATCCTTAGGAACTGAGCTTTGTGGGAACATGACATTTCCTTCAGTTCTCTTCAGGGATGTCCTGGGATAGGTGCAGCCACAGTGGTTCTGGCAGCCCCAGGGGAGGGGTGGGGGCAAAGTTAGGACAAGTAAGAGGACACATGGGACAGGTTGTTTTACTTCCAAAGAAGGCAGCACAGTCTGCCAGCCAGCTGCTCCAGTGCTGTGACAGGCTGCTGGGGTGGCAGAAGGAAAGAAGTAAGGGAAGTGGTTTCCCCCATCTTGGGAAGTGTGTGAGCAGGGGCTTGAGACCCTGTTGCTTACTTAGGTGCATTTAGGCATCCAATATAGGCAGCAAATTCCAGACCAGAACTTAAGACTGTGAGCACTCAGTACACTGTCTCTCTTTCCATGCATCCCTTCTTGGGCAAAGAGCAATTTAAAAGCTTTTGTGGTTGCAAATAAGCATGTGGGTCTAATTCATCTCAGCCTCCTTGGTTTTGAGCATAGAGCCCAACACTTGCTAGGCCCAGATGCGCTTTGGAGTTGAATGAATGACTTGTGAGCCTCTGAGACCCAGAATGACTCCAGTACTGGGCCCAGAATCTCCAGCTGAGAACTGATGGGGACTTGGATGTGGAGAAAAGGCTCCCCTCTGGCTACCAGTCTCTGAGAGCTCCCCAACTTCAAAGAACTTGTAGATAAGAAAAGCTTTCTGGGCTAAGTGAGATCTGGCTCTTCCCCAGCTTCCCTTCCCCCCACACCAAATGTGCACATGAAAATCTAGCTTTCTTATCTGCTTAGGCTCAGATTTGGCACCCTGGGGCTTGAAAGGCTGAGAGAGCAGCTGATGTTTCATCCAAATGTCCTTAAAGGCCTCCAGCTGTGGACCAGAGGACATTGTTCTTTCTCAGGTGCTGCCCCAACTTCCACCTGCGTGAAGGTGTAAGTGCCTGCTTGGATAGGAATAGAAAAAGGTGCACTAGAAATCAAATGTGGAAGACAGAGGATCCCAGTGAGAGTGACAGGCCTGGCTAGAAGGATCTGAGGAGAAGAAAAGACAGAAGACAAAGAAGGTGGAGGCTCTCATCTTTGACGGTGGGGGGCAGGAACTCCCTATACAAGACAGAGTCCTTAACTCTTAACTCCTACTTGATGAGTGGATGATTGGATGGCTGCAAGGATGGATGGCCAAAATGCATGGCGGTTCATTCATTCAAGGACTTACTGGATGCTTTCTTAGACTCTGGGATAAATCAGATCTAGCCTCTGTCTCTGAGGAGCTCACAATACACACAGGATGATGCCACAGCTGTAATTCAACTTGAAGACAAGTCTTGAAAGACGGAGAGGGTTGTGGCTACATGCTGAAGATAAGATTGAGCAGAATTCTCAATAAGGTCAGGGGTCATTCCCATAGGATTTGAGACTCTGAGCATGTCATCAACCACTTCGAGATGAAATTCAAAATGACCAAATATCTTGGT
This sequence comes from Anoura caudifer, assembly GCA_004027475.1. Lineage (NCBI taxonomy): Eukaryota > Metazoa > Chordata > Mammalia > Chiroptera > Phyllostomidae > Anoura > Anoura caudifer. The sequence goes on along the minus strand of PVKU01001803.1, from coordinate 52,761 downwards.
TGGTGTTAAGTTTATATCTTCTTAAACAGGATTTCAGTATGGTTAACATATAGTGGTCATCAAAGTTCATAAAAGGCTTATAAAAGAGAACTAAAATTGGGAAAACTCTTTCTCTTAATGAAGTTTGTATGTGTGAATTAAAAACTTGAAGGAGAAGAGTCCTCTCTCTACAGTTTTTCATGTCATACAATCCATACAAAAATTACTACACACATTTTTTCAGGTAAGGACACTTAGGTTCAGGGAGGTTAAGTAACTCATTTAAGGTCACACAGCCCAAGTGGCAGGTTGGAACTTGGTGCCATAGCTCTGACTCAAAAGCCAGCTGATCTCTCATATCACATGGATCTTAACATATATCTCAGCAGAAGGACCCCTGGGTGCAAGTCCTGGAACTCCAGAGCCCACAGAAACAGATTGAAAGTCTTAAGTCTAGACAGGGACCTGGAAGCAGGAGAACCATAGTCAGCTTAGCGAAGAAGTAGTTCTTGTTCAATATGACTGAGAATGCCTTTGCTAAAGGGAGTAGAGGAAGCTGCAGCTAGGAAAGGGGAACAGGCCAGTTTCCAGGGGGCTTTGAACACTGGACCTAGAGCTGCCCACACTTCCCAATGCCCCTCGTATAGAGCTAACACCTAGTAGCTTTGTTGGAGAGGTTTATACTCAAACAAAATTCAGAAGAAGCTTGGTATGGCAGGAGAAAAAATGAGGTTTGAGTTATTTGAATTCTGTTTCTGCTGTTCCTATAGACGGAATTTAGGACAAGCACTTTGTGAATAACGTTTATTGACCACTTATTTTTGTGCCAGATACTGTTCCAAGAACTTTACATAAATTAACTTATTTATACTCACAAGAACCCTATAGAGTGAGTACTGCTATGTACCCATGAAAAGAGTAGTTGTCACCTTGGAAAAACGACACATTTTCTGGGTCCCAGTTTTTACATACATAATATAGAGTATCAAGCTAAATAAAATCACTCCTGTGAATACAGCCAATACAAGCTGGCATGCAAAACATTTTGCTGAGTCTTAGTCTGACATGAGAAATGAAACAAGGCCAATGTTTCCTGACTTCAAACTCTTTTGTTCCTCTGCCACCCCACTCCCTGTCCCAAAGGTCTAGCACATGGAAGGTAGGCATTAAATGTCTACTAAGTGGTTGATGAATCTTTGTGAATTCCAGTGTGTGCTTTGGACTGGACTGGCTTGCCTCCTTGGATTCCACTTGTAAGAGGGATAGGTGTGTTTTCTTGATTGAGGAAGGTTCCCCCTGTGGATGGTGCTTCTCTGACTCACAGGGGCCTGATCTCAGACTTAGGAGTTCACAGGCAGATTCAGGGGAGGGATGGTGGGATGCCCAAACAAGGTTATTCTTCCCTTTATCCTGGGCAGAGTGGCTTTCAACTCTTTGGGGGTGTGTGAAAGACTCTTTCGGATTGTCTGAGAGCCAAGTATAGAGGGAAGTGTACATGCTTCCCACTGCGGAGTGTATGTAGGAGCCTGGGTTTGTCCTAGTGTAAACAAATCAATCTTCATGCCCATTTCCTCCAAGAAGTAGCTGATCTGATCCTTCAGAAACAGAATCACTCAACTAAGGGAATTCACACTCTGCAGTGCCAGGCTGGAAAGAAGTGGTATCAGACAGTGGGTACCCTGTACAGTGCTCCTTGCAAAGGGTCTTTTCTCAAGCACTCAGTCCCTGCCTGGGGTTGCTGCAGAACAGGTGACAGACCCTCCAGATAACAACACCTGGCCTCTCCTGGGCTCTGGAGGGAGGAAGGGGAAGACAAAGCTACTTTTGTGAAAGGTAAGACTCTGAGGCAGAGAGAGGATAGGTAGAAAGGCAGAGGGAACAGGCCATTGGGGCTCCCCGGCATTCTGTCCCTCCTGTGGCACTCAGTGGCATGATGGTGCAGTGGGAGCCGCAGGGCCTCTGATGTCACCCATGCCTGGGTCCTGCTGCAAGACCCAGGGATTTGCACTGAGTCCAGTCAGTGAAGGGGAAAAAAAAAGAGCTGACCAGGGAGGGGCCCTGCTACACTTGGAGCAGGGAGGTGGGGTGGAGTTATTATTCGAGTCAGCCTTTGGGCTGAGATCACAGCACCTGGAGTCAGCCAGCAGGGCTCTTATCCCCTCTCCTGAGCCTGCAGAGGATATATTCTAGGCCACCTTGGGGTGGGAGCAGTTCTCAGGAAAGCCCAGCTCACCCTGACCTGTCAGACCTGCTAGACCCTCCCCCTAGCCCTCCTTGGAACCTGCCAGCTGGAGTCTGTTTGCTCAGCTGGGGTGGAGATAGAGGGTGGGTGGGGGGGCTGCCCTCTGGGTCCTGAGGCTCTGGCCAAATATCCTTAGGCCAACTGGAGTTAGCCCAGAATGATGAAAGGGCTGTGCAGATCCCTGAATGGGACATGGAGTCCTGGGGCTGCTACTTTCCAGCTGCCTGATCTCTAGCAAGTCATGGGGCCTCTATGAGCTTTTTCATTTCCTTATCTGCAAAAGGGGGAGAATAAAATACACAGCAGTTGTTTGGGAGAATTAAATCTGATCGTACACACAGTGGGGGCTAAGATGTTAGTTCCCTTCTGTTTCTTCTCTTTATATCCCCTTTCTCTTGTATTTTACTCAGCAAAACATTCTTTAATTATTCCAAGATATGTGTATCTGTCACTGCCATGAGGCTATAAGTTGTTCCAGGGCTAGGGCTCCACTCAAGTGCCACTGGCAGCAGGCACTATGGATGCCATGCTGAATGAGGTGGGGCTCCCAACTTTTGAACAACTTACAGCCCAGTGGTAGTGACAAACAGATAGGGCAATGCTGCACAGGACATGGGAACAGGACCAGGCTTCTCAGAAAAGATGTTTCCTGGACTGATTCTAACATTCCTAAATGGTCAGATGCCTGAGTGGTTGGGCAGCTTCCATTCATCTTATAAGCACTGGCTCCTCCAGGAAGCTATCCAGGCTTCAACCTGATGTCCCCAGCATTGTACTAAACACTTTACTGTCCAGTCCTTGGAACAATGCTGTGCTATGGATGGTGTGATCACCTCAGTTTACAGACAAGTCACCAGGACTTAGAAAAGTCAGTGAACAAAGGCAAGATGTCATCTAAACTCAGCTCTGAGTCTAGAGTCTGAACTCTTTTTACAAAGCTAATGTGCCTCTTCCTTAGTCCTGTCTTCTACCTTGAGCCTACTCAGCCCCTCTCAGGGCAGTTATTACCTGGTTTTAAATTATTTGTTTACTGAGCTGTTGTCCCCACCCATTTAGAAAGCTTTCAGGAGCTGAACTATATCTGATCCCTCTCTATGACCAGGGGCCAAGTGTGGGCCCCACACAAAGCAGGCCTCAGTGAATGTTTTTGAGATGGAGCCAGTCTAAAAGGACATCACAACAGCACCAACTCCCACTTCACTAGGGCAGAATTTGTAATTGGAAAGCTCACCTTTCTGTCTGGATCCCACCTCCTCAGTGTGACCCCACATGGTTGTCCCAGGTCCCTCCCACCCTCCTTTCTTCCTGGTCCTAGGTGTTCTGGGGCTATCAGGGTGTGACAAGGAAGGGTGTGTGGTGACTATACATGTCCAGTCAATCAGAATTCAACCCTATCTACAGTGAGGGCATGAGCTCCTGACTCACGCTGAGGTGAGGATGAAGGCCAGGGAAGGGAGAGACATGCAGGACAAGAAATCATACCTCATAAACCCAGGAAAACCTGGTGAGTCTTTGCAAAGGAGCTTAAGGAATTTAGGGCTGGGACCAAGGGCTCAGAGAATTGGCCCCAAAAGCAGGAGGCAAATCTGGCTGATTCTTCAGACATGGGCCCATCTGTTGTTGGCGTCTGAGTGGCTGTTTCTCTTCCATGTCAGAGCCCAGCTATGCTTGGCCCATTTGCTTGGGTCCCAGCAGGCCTGAGGCCATGGGAGCCTGGGAAGGAGCTCACCCGGAGGAGTGACTGACAGGTTGTCAGGCAGGCCGACTTTTGGATGGGAACTTGGTTCATGGGCAGATCAGACAGCAAGCAACTCAGATCCCAGAGGGAACTGGCCCTGCTGATAGATGCTCTCAGACCTTCCCATCTGCCTTTGCTCTGTCTCCCCTGCCCACCCCCAACTTTCATCCTGTCTTCTTGTCCTCTCCTTGGTCAGTGGCCAGTGGTGCTGGGTGGAAGAGCCGGCAGATTCATTAGGCGGAGATGCAGGGAGGCTCGAGCCATCAGTTCATGAATCAGCTTGGCTCTGGCGCTCCTGTCAGCTGGAGACAACACAGCAGCACTTGGAGTATGTGCCCCAGGGGCACTGTGTTACGGAGGAAGGAGGCCGTGGGGACCAGACAGACCTGGCCTGGAATCCTGGAGCCACCACTCTCCAGCTCTGTGATAATGGGTGAGCTACTTGATTCCTTCAAACCTCAGTGTCCTCCTCTGTGCAGTGGGGGTAACAGAATCTGCCTTGATGAACTCACAGGTTGTTGAGAAGATCAAGTGAGAGAAAGGTTTTCCAAATTGCTGCCAATGGACATCACCATTCTTGTTAACCACACAGTGGGCTACTGGGAGAATGCAGCTCAAGCCCAGGTCTTCTGCCCCCAAACTCCTGTTCCTACTCTGCACTAGCCCCTCCTATTGACCTACCCTAGGTTTTCATCTGTTATTTATTTTTAGAAACAGAGGGGGAGAAAGGGAGAAGGAGAGGGAGAGAAACTTCAGTGCGAGAGAGAAACATGGATCAGTTGCCTCTTGGATGTGCCCCCACCAGGGACTGAACCCATAACTTGGGCATGCCTCCTGACCAGAAATTGAATCAGTGACCTTTCACTTTGTGGGACAATGCCCAACCAACTGAGCCACACTGGTCAGGGTGGCCATTGCTATGTTCAACTGATTAAATGACTGACCCACGAAAGTAGCCGATGAAATTGAGCCTACCCATGAATCTCTAAACTGATCACTAGAGACTCAGTGTGAAGAAGAGTGTGTGATGGGGAGGAAGCAGTTATAAGCTCCAGCCATTGAGAAACTGGCAACTCTTTGGCGAGGTGGGATACCCATTGAAGACCTATTAGCTAAAAATATAGGACAGAGCATCCAATATACCAAGTCTAGTCTGTTCCTAATAGTATCCCCAGTGCCTAATGCACATTGTCGGCACTCAATAAATGTCTATCATATGAAGGAATAAAAAGATGAATGAATGGCTCAGACCCCCTTTGTATGTTATTTGTATGCCCCATGGGACTGCCATGCTCCTGGAGATTTAGGGACAACAGAGTCTGAAGCTCAGGTTGCTCCAGAGTTTTTTGTCATGCTTCTCTGTCCCTGCTTAGGGAAATCCATCTTCCACTGTGCCCATCAAACTATGAGACCCCCACATAAAACATTGCCATCTCCTTTTTCTACAAAAATTTAATTGCCTTGGGGATTTTGCCACGTTTTGTCACTGCTGAAAATTTGAGGGTGTTACAGGGGAGGGATCGCAGGTTTTGCCAACTCTACCAGTTGCCCCATAGAACTCCCTACCCTCCAAACTCCAAGTTTTTGACCTGTAACCCCTCCCCAGCCTTCTGGGAAATGTAGTCCAGGGGGCCCCCCATTCCTTTTCTGCCCCAATTCATGACTTTTCTTCCAGGGAGGCAGGCTGCCAGCCTGCTTTGCTCTGTCCTGGGGTATCCTAAGGAATACAATATTCTCTAGTTTTTCCCTTTCCACACAATCTTCCCAGGCCCTGTAGTTCCCAGACAAGTCCCCAGAGGGTAGTGAGTCAGGTTCAAACTCAAGGTAAAGAGCAGCCTCTCTAACACTGAGAGCTATCTAGATTGCCTAGAGGTGCTGAGCTCTCTGTCACAGGAGGTGTATCAGCAGAGTGAGGTTGCAAAAAAATCCCTTGAGGGTGCAGATGTAAATTCTCAGGTAATTATTCTATTTAGGGGTTGGAAAGAATGTGAAGCCAGGAAGCAGGAGACCTGGGTGTATGGCCCCAGCAATCTTATGGACTCTCAGAGTAGGCCTGATCAAGTCCCCACCTGTCTCTGTACTTCAGTTTCCCCTTTCACCCAATGACTGAGGAGCAGAGGATAGGAAGGTCAGACTGCGTGTTCTCTTAGGGTCCCTGTGGCTCTGAGATACTGTGATTTCCTAGCATGTCAAAAGTGGAAAGTGATTTGTGTTTTCTGCAATGGGAACTGAGTGTCAAGTTTGTGGGAAATTGAGAATGACTGATCTTCTTTTCTCTTTGGCTCTGGGCCCAGTTGGAGGGGTCTGGAGAAAATGAAGCAGGCCCTGGGCATCCTGTATGGAGTGGGCCCTGACCGGCAGGCAAGGTGACAAAGGGCATTAGCAGCACAGAGCAGTGTGGGTGTGGGGTGGGCATGGGTGTAGGGAGTATCTCTGCATCTCTGTGTGGTACCGGGTCAGGTAGGAAAGCTCTGCTCTTGAGATGGGACGGGGAGATGGAGCCTACTCTTGTCTGTCTTCCTCTTGCAATGCAGACTCCATGGGGAATATGGGAAAGCACATCTCTCTGATTCTCATTGAGATTGCTCCAAATAGTCCAAAAGCTTTCCCATCTAAGCCTCCAAAGATACTTTTAATTATTAGTAAACATATTTTTAATCAACCACCACATGCCAGGTTTTATGTTGAGCATTGAGATATAGCAGTGAATAAGAAGAAATGGGTGGACCCAGCCCTACAGCACACACACTGCGTGTCCCCCACACCCTCTGCACCAGCTGCTGGGACCATGCCAGCCTTCACTGTACCTTCATGGCCATCACACTGGAGGGCATGCAATGTGGCCTGGTGGGTGGGGTCATCAACATCTCTGAGCAGAAGGAATGCTGCCTTATGGCTGTGAAGTTACTTCAGGACTCTGATGTACACCTGAAGCAGCACTATGTTGATCTGAAAGACTGGCCATTCTTTCTGTCTGGAGAAATACATGAACTCAAGGCCAGTTGTGGCCATGTCTGGGATGTGCTGAATATGGTGAAGGCAGGACCAGTGATGCTTGAGGAAACAAATCCAGTGGAATCTAAGCCAGGCACCATCCAGGGGGCTTCGGCAATCAGGTGCTCAGGAACATCATTTATGGCAGTGATTTAGTAAAATGTGCTGAAAAGGAAACAGATTGTGGTTTAAGCCCAAAGGATTGGTAACTAGAGTCTTGTGCCTTTGACTAGATCTATGAGTGGCAAGAGGACAAAGCAGCAGTCCCCTTCAGTACCACTTGGTGTGTCCCTGGGCACAGTGCCTTATTCCACAGACTTAGAAGCAATAGGATCAATTTTTCCTTCCTAAAACATATTTACCAATAAAGACTTTGGAAACTAGGATAACAATGGAAGGAAGGAAGGGAACAAAGAAGGAAGGAAGGGAGGAAGGAGGAAAAGAAGGGTCCCCATGTTATCTAGGGAGAAAGAGACAAGCATTACAGTACAGGGTGGTACAGTCTCTGAGGGGAACCCACAAGGGCTATGGACACATGGTGGGGGTGAGGAGGGGACTGGTACCTAGATGTGGTGGGGCTAGACAAGGATTCTGAAGTCTACCAAGGGAATGTCCTAGGGAAAAGGAGAAATTCCTGAAAAACTGGGAAAAGGGCAAAGCTCATTCTGAGACCTGCATGGGCTCCTTCTTGGGTGGGGATGGCTGATGAAGAGCAAGGGGTAGGAGGAGTTGGGGTTGGAGTGTGGGGCATGCAATGGAAGTAAGGCCAGGGAGAGCAAGGCCAGGATTAGGCAGGGCCTGGAGCCATGTGGAGGAGGCTGAATATTATTCTGGAGGCAATGGAAGCCAGTGAAGGGTTTTAGCTGGAATGGCATGGTTGGATTAGTACTTAGAGAAGACAGCTGAGAGGCCTGTGGAAGATGGACTGCATGGGGAGAGGCTGGAGATGAGCTGGGAGACTGGCCTGGTGAACCAGATGAGGGAGGGATGATGATGGATGGGCTGTGGTGGTAGAAACAGGACTAGAGATAAATGGATGGATTTGTAAGATTCTGAGGAGGTAGAATCAACAGGACCTTGGTTTTCTATGAAACTTGAATTCTGAATGATTTTGTTTTCCAAGTCCACTGCAACTTTTAAGCAATTAAATTTATTATGTCCATTAAAATAGTAATTATAAAGAAAATAGTAGGAACTGGATAGGCTTCATTCATGTAGCTTACCCACTCACCACCCACCATGTCTTTATAGGGGTTAGCAGGAGCTAAATAATTTTGCCCCACCTAGTCTTAGCCTAAAGCAGCAACACTTGGTGTTGTTTCAGTTGCTTAAAGATTGTAGTTGGTCACCAACACCTGATCTCTTGGCACCACCCTCCAAATGATTGTCCATGCTACAGGCAGAGAGATCCTTCTAACATGAAAACCAGATCATGCCTGAAAATGTCTTGGCAGCTCCAGGGTTTCTCTCTCTTCTCTCTTATCCCCCTCTCCTTCAGTGTACTTCATCCGCATCCACGGATACCACCCATATGCTGTTTATGCTCAGACCTGTCTCACAGTCTGAATGCTTTCCTGATCATCAGACCCCAAATCCTACCTGCTAACCCCAGCCTGGATGCCTCACTGACTTAATCTGTCCAAAATTGGACCCTTAGACATTGAGCCCCCATCTCTCAGCCACCACCTCTTCTCATTCTTCCCAGTTAAGTAAGTGCTTTCCCCAGTCATGGGGTAATCATCTTCTTCCTCTTCCTGCCTCACACTCAACCCATTACCAGATCATTCTGATTTACTTCTTTCTGGTTCTACTGCCCACCTTTCCCCTTAGAACCCCATGTTCTCTTGCTGGGGTCCCTCCAGGAACGTCCTGCCTGGAACCCTTGACCCCATATTCCTTTTCTCTAAGCCATTCTCCATACAGCAGCAAAGAGCACTTTTTAGAATATAAAATGGACCATGTCATTTCCCCACCTTCCTGCTTAAAGTCAAGGAGCACTTCCCATGGCTCTCAGAATATCATCCTTTAACAAGGACCAATAGGATCTGGCCCCTGCCTACCTACTCTAGATTTGTAGTGTGTAGAGTTAATTAGGCTGGAACCAATTCCCCAGAATTCCCTTCATTGCATATTCCAGGTGTGCAAAGGGCACAAAAGAGGGTTTGCAGATTTGGGAGGAGGAAGTGAAACACTCAGGATGGCAGTGTAGGGCCCCAGGCAAGGGGTCAGTCTCTGTGTTGGCATGGGGCAGTGGCCAGCCTGCAGTTCCTCCATCTCCTGCCACACTGTCCTTTGGATTCTTCTTCTCCTGGCCCAGGGGAATGTTTAGCTTTGTGGTGAAAGGCCCACTTCTTCTGCAGCCACCAGAATAATTCAAACGGGGGAGCTCTGGAGGAGTTAGACCTTCAGGATTCCATCTTTGTATCTTTCCTGTTCAACTACCTGCCCTGGTGACTTCAGGCCCCAGCATCAGACACAAGTACAACAGCCTCAGATAAACTGTTAATACACCTCCCACCAACTGCAGAAGTTCAGGTCCCTTGTAATAAATCCCTTATTATCACTCCCAGCCATTCTGTTTCTTGGCTTAAACCCTGACCAATTGCCTGACCTGATCATCTTGTGCTAATCTCCCCCAGGCTCACTGCATGGCAGCTGCCCTGGCCTTCTGGCTCTCTGTTTCTTTTCTTACGCATGTGACACCCCTTCCCACTCCCAAGCCTTCACACGCACTATTCCTGGATGCTCTACTTCACACTCTGCATCTACCAACTCCCCTCTGCCCTGCAGATCACAGGTCTGTTATGTTTTCTCATGATACTAATTATTTCTTTTTTCTTCTCTAGAAACCTTAACAGGTTTGTGGGGAATTTTTATCTGTATGTGCATATGGTATAATCATGTTTTTAAGTCTGTCTCCCAGGAGACCACAATCTTCATGTAGGCAGGGGCTGCAGGACTGTAGATTCACCTCACACAGCCCTGCCTGGCACCATGGTAGACATAGAGTAGTTCTTCAGTGACCATTCACTTAATAACTGAAAGACAGAATGAGCAGACAAAGGGAAAAAAGAAAAACAGAAAGTATAAAAGAGAGAGAGAGAGGAAGGAAGGAAGGAAAAGAAGTCCTATTTGTGGTCCAAATTTCCACTCAGTAACCGTGTCCCCAGGGAAGCCTTCTCAGGCAGGCCTGGTTAGAGGCCCCTCTGTGTACCCTGGTATCACACCCCTTTCACCCTGTATTCTGAATGTCTCTTATTTTCTTCTCTTCTCACCAGACTATAAGCTCCCTGAGGAGGATACTGGGAGGGAGGAGTACCTGACATGTGGTAAAGGGGCTGAAGTTGTGGTAAAGTTTGAGATTCTTAGCCTGGCATCGCAGGTCTTTTACTACAAACTCCTGTTCACTTTTTAGGCTCATCCCTTCTGCTCGCCAAACTCTTCACTGTTACCTGAAGAGCTGTACTCCCTCTGACCTCCAAGCCTTTGCATAGCAGTCCCTTCTGCCTTGCAGGGCAGGCTGGTCAGGGGACAGGAGGCCTGGGCCTTATAGGTCCTCAGGCTGTGGGGCTTACTACATTTTTCCAAGGTTTTTCTTCTTCCTAGATGCTTTCTCAGTGATTCAAAAGTTTGCCAGAAATAACAAAGGTCACTGCGGGGGAGAGGGGAGGAGGAGATAAAAAGTAGAAGAAAAGAAAAAGAAGAAAAGAAAAGAAAAGAAAAGAAGGCTCAGGTCAATAAACTGGCTATTGTTGTTTCTCAACCCAGTGCCTATCCCCAGGCACAGGTCCTGAAGTTAATTTGAGACCAATAGTGTCTGCCTATGGTCTGGAATTCCAGTTTTTGCACTTTATTCATTTGTTCATTTTTTCTTTTATTCATTCATTCATATTTACATTTTTGGGGCTGGGCACTAGCCGTGCAAGATGAACAGCCTCTGACACAGAGCTCTGAAAACAGACAAATGCAGCCTTGAGTGACAGGTGGGATCACAGGAGGCTAAAGAAGAGGAGATGAGGGGGAACAAGGGAGCCTTTTCAGAGGAAGTGACATCTAAGCTTATACCACAAGGATTGTAGGATTTGGCCAGACAAAGGAGTGGTGAGTGTCCTGTGCAAAGGGGTGGGTGTTCCAGGCAGAAAGAACAGCAAAGCAAGTTAAGGTCTGGAAATATGGGAAGGACCTATTCCAGGTGCTGGAGTGGCGTTGTGTAACCTGAGTGTGTGGACTCTCTGGAGGTGAGGGTGGACAGGTTGTCTGGGACCTCATCACAAAAAGACTTAGAGAGCCGAGATTTCAACTTTATCCAAAGGGCAATGAAGAGTCACTGATTGACTGGTCCTTGTCTACCCAACTGTGAATCAGAACTAACAGGCCGTGACTTCATTCAGCCACAGAGGATGGCATTTTAGTGTCTCTTCTGCTGTTATCTCATTGTAAGACTTGGACCTATCCTTCTCTGCCCCATCCCAACTCTCCCCCACTTTTAGGCCTCTTCATCTACCAGGGTTTTCCAACCTAGGTAGATGTGGCCCAGGATGTGGCCCATGGATGGCTACAAATGTGGCCCAAGACAAAATCAAAAATTTACTTAAAATCTTTTCTTTTGCTCATCAGTTTTTGTTAGTGTTTGTGTATTTAATGTGTGGCCCAACAGAACTTATCTTCTTCCAGTGGGCGTCCAACCTTTTGGCCCAGAGGTGTCAAAAGGTTGGATGCCCTGATAGACAATGGGGCAAGTGGACTAGGTGATCTTTAAGGCTCTCCCGGTTCTGAGATGCGCTGATTCCAGGAGATGCTGTTTGATAAGTTAATTAATTGACTAAACAATGACCACTGAGCACGATTTTGTGCCAGGCATTTTATAAAAAGATGGAGCTCCCCACTGCTACCCTGCAGGAGCCCACAGTGTTGCTGGGAGGAAGAGCTGCAAATCTATACCCATAACACAAAGCTGAACAAGCTCAGGGCTGTGGGAGCACAGTGGAGCAAGTGATTCATTCTCCCTCAGGGACCTGGGGGCAGCTTCAGAGAGGAGGCAGTAGATGATCTGGGCCTTGAAGGGTGATGGGAGATCAAGATGCAGCCTGCTTTGTTCAGGGAGGAGTCAACCTGGGACTCTAGAGTCAGAAAAGAGGCCTGGAGACAGGTAGTCACCTAACCCCTGGAGGCCCTGAATGCCAGGCTGAGGGCCTGGGAGCACAGAGGAGTTTTGAGGAAGGGTGAGCTCATTCACTCTATTTTTGGGACACCGGAGTGAACTTTGCTTCATTTACTGGAGTCAAATTCACGTGGTGTATATGGGAAAGGAGGGGTCCACTTAGGGCCCCAGCTATAGGTCAGGCTATGAGCCAGGAGACCGAAATACATGACCTTTCCTGTTTTAACCCTGACAACAACTCTCCAAGATAGGGATGATCACTTAGCTGTTCACAGGAGGAAACAAGCTCAGAGGCAGGAAATGCAATGTTTGAGGTCAGAGTCAGAAGGTGGTGCCCACACCCAATTCCCAGCTGCTGTGCCTGGCTCCAGAACTGTGCTCTTCCCCCAACACCCCGGACTGCTCAGCACCTAGCCCTGTGCTCTGAGGCAGCACTTTCTGCCAGAGCCAGTGTCCAGTCAGAGGGCTCTCTCCAAGATGTTTCCTGCTGTCCTCTGGTGATGGTGGAGTGTGGAGGAGAGTGTGATGAAGAATGAGGGGAGGAAGTGCCCCCCAGTCTGTCCTGTCACTGGACACCCTCCAAGAATGGGCACCAGGCTCCCCATTGCCCCGGGTGGGGATAAATTCTTGAACTCTCCGCAGAGATAAAAAGCACTATCTCCTCCCAGCCCTGAGTGTCGGCGGATGGGGCCTCTCCAGCCAACCTCTGGCTGCCTCTACCCTCAGCTGTGAGGGAAAGCTGTCTGAGAGTGGTGGGAGGGGTAGGCCCACCAGGTTTTTCCTCCTCTGAAGATACCCCATTGCTTGCTTTCTACAAGTCTACTCAGCACAGCCCCTGTCCCATGGAGTGTATGTGCAAGACCTGAGACAGGTACAGGTTCACATCCACGCTCTGCCTTTTCCTCTTCTTTGAGCCTCAGCTTTTTCACCTACAAAATGGGAATGACAACCCTTCCTAGCAGCCAAGTGAAATTGGTTCCTAGTATGTAGCAAGCCCTTGGCAAATGGACAATAATTTCAGTGCAGCGATAGAATGGAGTCAGATCACCTGAGTTCAAATGCCAGCTCTTCCTTCTCCAGCTGTGTGACTTTGGGAAAGTTTACTTCAACTCAGTGTCTTGGTTTCCTCTTCTATAAAATGAGGGTGGTGAGGAAGACACTGGACAGTGCCTGGACAGTGGCAGGTGCTGGGTAAGAATCAGGTGTTTATTATTAGTGTAACTCTAATTTACCCTCTGATCACCAATCTGGGTATCCTAGCCTCTTGTCATGGTCCCTCCTGCTCTGGGAAGGCCCAGTGTCTCTAACTCTCTCTCTCTGCCCCTGAGCAAACCTCTTACTCCTACATTCATTGTCACATTTCTGGAGGAGGAGTGTTTTGTAGGTCCCTTTCCAGCATGTGTGGAGGGATTGAGGCAGATGACACAGCCCTTCTGGCCCAGCTTAGAGCGAGTAGGCAACACCCCTCTGTCTCTTACATCATCTACCCAGTGCTAAGAATAGACTATCCTTTTCCTGATCTTACAGAGAAAATGCCACTGTGGTGATTCATGGACACAGGATCCCAGAAGGTCAGGGTAGAAAGGGGCCTTTTCAAAGGGTATCTTCAGGATCCACACGCTTACGCCTTGCTCCCCACCCAGTAGAAAATACTAGACCTCCAATATAATTCTTAGGGCAGCAAGACTGATCAGTTTGGCCTGCTGTTCAGAATAATGCCCAAGAAGTCCTATGTCTAGGTCTCCCCAGGCCTGGGGATGAGACTGTGTGTCCCTTCACAGTTACAGCTTGGGAGACCGGCTCTGAGTCTTTGCTATTTGAGGGATGTTTTGATAACCTCTTACCATGCCTCCCCCTTCTGCAAAGCCCCACCTGATCACCCTGCACTCTGGGCCTCCTCTTATCTCCTCAGTTTAAGCTCCCCATCCATTACTGCACATGAGTTTTATCTGAGCCTCCATGAATGAGACTGTTTTCTATGAATAATTGGAATAGCTGGTTGGTGACCCGGTGTTGCTGCCACCAGGGTGGTTGGGGCTTCAAAGCTCACATCCAGCTCTTTCTCTATTTCCAATCACATGACTGCCATCCGGCCCAGGACACCCTAGCCTTTGTTTCCTTGCAGTTACAGCTTTCCAATTGTTTTCCCTGCCAGGTTGACTGCTTCTCCTTCAGCACCTCCACCCTCCACTGAATCCATCCTTACAAAGCAGCCGGATCAATCTGTAAAAGCTCAAACACTCCTAGAGAGCATCCTGTGCTTGGCTTGCCATTTAGGGTCTTCCTCATCCAATCCCCATTTTACATTTTAGCCTCACAGGCAAAGAATCACCCTTGTGTTCCCTAAACCCACTCAAAGAAGGCCTTTGCCCAAGCTGCTCCCTTTGGGGTGTTCATTCCTCAATCAGTCAACCACTGTTGAGGACCTGCCTTGTCCAGGCCTTCCATGGGGTATGAAGAATGCAGACAGAAATGAGACACAGACTTTGTCCTCAGGGAGCACACAGGCTTGTGGGAGAGGCAGCTTCTTAAGCAGGTTGTCTGTAATGGAGTGAAATAGGTGTTCTAGAGAAGCAGAGGGTTAAGGGTGTGGAGGAGGAGGGCTGTGAGAGTCTAGAGGGTCCTAACTCAGCCTGGGGTAAGTAAGAAAGGCTTCTTGGAGGAGGGAGCATAGAGTAGGGTCCTGGCTGATTACAAAGCTGGCCAGAACTTTATCTGTTTCAATAATTTTTATTTTTCACTAGACCCCTCCAAATTATGTAGCTGGTCCCATCTCCCTCAGCTCTTGTGACTTTCAACCTTATATTATGTTTATACCTCTGAATGCCCCCCCCCCCCTTTTTTCCTGAACAGCACCTGCAATTCCAGGTGGGTCTGACCTATCACTGTCTTCAGGGTCCAGCCCAGAGGCAGGTACCCAAGAGGCTTCTGCACCTACTTGGGTGAATGCAGTGAGACCCCACTGGAACACAGCTGCTTCCTCAAAGCCAAGATACCATCCCATGGGACGGGGTGTGGTCCAGCATGCACGTACTCCAGGAATTCAGAGAGAGGAGAGATGGCTGGGGCTAGACACATCAAAATGCTCCCTGGAGGACCCTCCACTGCTCTTTGTCAAATGTCCCTTCTCGGCTGAAAGCCCTTCCTGATGTCTAGTCTCAAGTCTTGCCGCAATGATCCCCTCCCCCACCCCAGTGGCCCTCTCCCCAGGCCTCGGGGCGTACGTAGCAGAGAGAGGCTGGGAGGTAGAATGACAGCATCTTAATTTCCCTGCTAATTACAAGTGCTGCGAAGAGGGGTGCTAAATGCCAGATAATTACCCAGGAGGAGACACGTGCCAGACTCCTGGCTGTTCCCAGCCCCAGGAATTTCATTTTAATGGTTTTCTTTTCTTCTTTCTTAAAAAAAAAAGAGAGAGAGAAAGAGTTAAAGCCCGGCTTTCTCTCTCCTCAGTCTTAGGAGGTAAAGAAAGGAGCTGCTTCCCTAAAGCCTCTCCTTATCAGGGACTTAGATTCAGACCCTCTACATTGGGTCTGGGGAGAAGGTCTAAGGATCAGCAACCATGTTTGTACTTGAGTTAGGCTGAAGGTATGGAATGGGGTGGGCGGAAGGAGGAGCCCCAGCCCTCTCTCCCTGCGCACCACCGGAGATATGCACATGCGCACATGTGCGCCTGCCCCGCCCATGGCTCCTCTTTTGAAAACGGGAAACCGAACTGCTGTCTTGTTCAGGGTTGCTGGGCATGAAGATTCAGGGAGGTGTTCCCTGTAGTCCCCTCAGTGGGCTCCACTACTCATCCCAAGGGTAGGGGGTTGGGGGGCAGTGTCACCCATTTGCTTGGCCTCACTCCCGTGCCCTGATGCCTGCCAGCTTCAAACGTAGCTCACAAGGTTTCCAACAGGAAGCTATTAAGTTGATGAGCATTCTTGTGGTCCTGGATTGATACAGCGATGCTCTGTTTCTTAATGCTGCTGTAATTTCCATAATAACATTTTCCTCTTCTTAAGTAAACTTGGACCCCAGCCCATAGAACGTGGCTGGCTTTGCCTGGGGAATTCAAGACCTGAGATCCTGGAGGGAACACACCCTGAAAAGGTGGGAAGAGGAAGGGAGAGGCACAGCTCCCCCAGCCCGAGGTGGAGCTGGGCTGTGCAGGAATCCAGAAGGGTCCATAACTCAGGTCTGGGCCAGTGCATCTCCATCCACCCAGATATACTCCTTTTACAAAACAGGGAGGCACTAGGACATGGTTAAGAATACTGACTCTAGGTTTCAATAGGACCATGGTATACCACCTGTGTGACCTAAGGTAAATCATTCAGCCTCTCTGGCCTTAGTTTCTCATCTGAAAAATAGGAATAATAATAGTACATAACATAATGCACCTGTAAATTATGCATTGTTGAATTAAATAATACATGTAAAGTGCCTAAGAGAGTAGCTGGTGCAAAGCATGTGCTCACCACATCTTTAAAAGAAATCTACACAAATGACTGTGTCTCACAGGTAACCTTATAATTCTAAGTTTCTCAGGTTCCAGAGTCTGGGAATAATAAAATCTTAGCTTTTTTTTTTTCCTGACTCAGTTTAAGAAACCTTAAGATCATGTACTAATGCAAGGCATCAAACTCATTTTCACCAGGGGTCACATCAGCCTCAAGGTTGCTTTCAAAGAGTTGGATGTAATTTTAGGACTGTATAAATGTAATTACTCCTTAACAGTTAAGCGAGAGCTCGGTGCTGCTGCTGGGTAGAAACAAAGTGCTGGGCCAGATAAAACAAGGTGGAGGGCTGGATTCAGCCCACGGGCCTTGTGTTTGCCACCTGTATACTAATGGAATGAAATAACAATAGCATGTGGAGTGTTAGATTCACAGAATCCTAGACTATGAAACAAAATGATATTCACATCCTAAGGTCTTCAAGGTGAAACTGACACTGACCATCCAGCGTCTGCTCCCATATCTCCATGACTATGAGTCCGGGACCTTGGATGGTAGCCTCCTGGGGGTTTAATGCTGAGTACAGATCTTCCCACTTCGTCAGCCCCCATTGGTCCTGTCCTGGCTTTTCTCCCTGGTCACCAGAGTGTGTCTGCTTCCTCTTCCCATGAGAGCCCTGAGAGGTCAGGAGAGAGGGGGGTGTGGGTCTACCCACTGCCTGATTTTCAAGCTGCTTTCTCTCAGAACAAGGCTTTCCATCGTGTCACTGGCGGGCTACCTTGGTCTAATCAAGTCCTACCACCTAATATCCCAGAGTGAACAAAGGGTGAACCTGACCATGGCAGGGCTCAGAGGGACTTCTGTCACCCTCCCTTGTCTTTTAACTCAGTCCAGAACCATGCTCTTTCTGACTCTTTCAGCTCCCCTGGATCTCAACTCCTAGAGCCCATTTCATTGAATAATGATGGGATCGAGCATGTGGGTGCATGTGCATGCACACCTTTTTGTATACAAATATGTAAAAAATTGGGAAGGGAGCTTTGAGGTTGGATCTCAGAAGTCAAGAACTCAACAACTAAAGAGGGAGAAGAAAGGAAGCAGGATGGCTGAAAGCACTTCCGATGGGAGACTGGCGCAGCCCTCACCATGTGTGGCATCCACCGAACTGATGCACCTGCAACAAGACCTTCCAACCGGTGTGCAGAACACACATAATTCCCATGATCGTTTCATAATTTTCCATACTCATCTCCTTTTAGAAGAAGCAAACAGTCTGCAGGCATGAGGCCCATTAACGCCTGATGCTGGCGTGACTGAGAGTTGAAAATATCACTGGCTAGGCATCTTGGTGGGGGATTGAGAAGGATTCATATGACTGTGTGAGTGTGCTCTGCACAAGAGTGCCTGGCCCAGGGGCAAGTTGGGGGTCAAGATCCAGCCTGTGCTCTGCTCATAGGACACACACCTGGCATGGGGTTGCATCCAATCAGAGGAGGTACCCTTTTCTGATGCACACACGTGTCCTAAGGTCTAGCGGTAGGCAAGGAGGTGGTGGAGTGGGTGATGAAATTAAAAATGTAGGTCCAGGGATATAGAAACTGGGAAAGGTGACAGATTTACTTTGCAGTGAGAGGCACAGAACTGACTCAAATGCAAACCCTTTTCTTGAGAAACTCTAGTCTTGTGCAGGAAACATCCAAACAGACGATGGAGAGGCTGTGGGAACCTGGAGGAAGGTGGGCATGCAGGCTTCAGCTCTGTGTCCTGGAGGACGAACAGGAGTATATTGGGTAGGAGAGTCTGGGAGGGGAGGCCCACACAGCATGGGGATGTTAGAGAATGGGAATGCAATAATGTGATTTGTAAGAAATACATATTTGGTGATCACAGTTCCTGGCTCACAGCTCCCAAAACCCTTGGAATTTCCTGGGCAATAAGAGCAATGGGAGTATCCTTCATTATAATGTTTTGGTCACTTGTTCTCAGTTCCTATAATCAAGTCAGAGACATAAAGGTGAAATGAAAGTCTTGTTACTCATAACAAGCTCTTTACCATCACAATGCTAATCTTAATAGGGTGCCTTTTGGAAAGCCCTTAGGATGGGGGCTGGTTGATGGGGGAACAGACCAAGAATGGAGGATTGGTACTTTCAGTCCCACACCCTCATATCTCTGGAAGAGAGAGGGGCTGGAGGTTGAATCATCATCAATAGCCGATGATTTCATCACTCATGCCTATGTCATGAAGCCTCCCTAAAACCCCAGAAGGATGGGGTTTGGAGAGCCTTCAGGTTGGTGAGCACGTGGAAGTGCTGGGAGAGTGATGCTCCTGGAGAGGGCATTGAAGCTCCATGCCCCTTCCCCATGCCTCGTCCTAAGCATCTATTCAGCTGGTTGTTTTCATTCTTTAATATCCTTTGTAATAAACTTGTAATCTAGTGAGTAAACAGGCTTCCTGAGTTCTATTAGCCACTTCAGCAAATTAAACCCAAGGAGGGGGTTGTGGGAACCTCTGGTTTACAGCCAGTGGGTCAGAAGCACAGGGTAGGGAGCACTGCCTTGTAGGACTGAGCCCTTAGTCTGTGGAATCTGATCCTATATCCAGGTAGATGGTATCAGAACTGAGTTGCATTTTAGGACTCCAGCTAGTATCAGAGAATCACTTGGTGCTGTGGGACCTCCTCTCCCCAACCCCTACGCACATTGGATTAGGTGTTAGAATCTTTTTAAGAAATGATTCTTAGTACCCAGCAAAGAGCTTTAAATGAAGGCCATTGACACATATTTGCTGAATGAATAGGTGATTGAATGAAGGTGCATGGGTGATTGTGGGGAGACCAGAGGGATGTAAATTTGCAGAGGTGGGCAGGGCCTGGGTCTGTAGGGCCCCCTGGGGCTGTATGTGAAGATGCTCAAACATTTTTCTTGTTGGTGATGGGAAGCTATTGAGTGACATAATTAGACTTATAGGACATCCCTGTGGCAAAGTTGTGGAGGTGGCTCAGAAGGGTGAGACTGGAGCAGAGTTGCTATCAGCCACATGTATTGTCACTGCTAGGGGCAAGCCCCAAGCTTGTATTCAGGGTGAGTGGGACCAGACAGCCTAGTACAGGGATCTCCAAGCACTGAGGAAGGCAGCTGTGCGGACACTGAGCTGCCTGTGCAGCTGTAAAAGGTGTGGGAGGCAGGGGCACACCAAGGTGCTCCTTAAGCCTGGCATTTGTGGGCTCCTTTTGTTCTAGCAATAGTGTTACCCCCTCAGACCTGAGCCTGCAGGTCAGATTCTGCACCTAGGAATCTCTTCCAGGGTGGACATGAGATAACCTTCCTCTCAATTCCAGAGCTTGGAATTGAGGGGCTGCCTGAGGTACCAAATCAGCAGCTCTGGACCCTACCATGGGTTTCCTGCCTTAGGAACTTCTGTGAAAGCAATGTTATGGCTACTGAGTTCTGTAGATTAGGAGCTGGAAGCTCAGATGGGTAAGACTGACAGTAGTGGAGAGCAGGGGTGGGCACTGGGGGTCTGAAAAACAAGAAAAGACTAAGAGAAGTAGATGCTGTTTGAGCTCCAGCTTTGCCAAGTGACCATGGCCAGGTTACTACTCCATCTTGCCCAAATATGGAGAACTCAAAACATCAGTCCAAGGAAGGGGGGACATTTACTTCTCTGAGGGGGACTTGAGGCCCAGGGCTTGCTAACCTGCCTTGGAAGAGGCAGGTGGATGAAAGGTATGCTTGGGAAAGGAGAGAATCTGAAGCTTATAGAGGACTGCAGGGTAATGTGTCCCATGATAGAGGATGGGGCACCAAGTGTGTGAAGGAGACCAGCTGAGCCCAAGCAACCATTCTTTCTTTCTTATTTCCTGCAGCCTCTGGGATCATCCTGGTCTATGTCAATGGCCCTGTCTCTAACCTAGCTCCCCCTCACCCGCACTGCTACCTAGACTCCAGTTCTTTGCTGTTTTTCAAGCACCTCCCTCCTCCTCTACCCCCACCCATTTGCTCCTCCACGTTCAGTCCTGGGCACCTTTCCAGTCTGCCTTGGAATGCCCACCGCCTTCAGCTCAAGTGCCTCTGGCTGGCAGCCCTTCGCCTTCGCTGCCTCCTCTTCCTTCTTCAACTTCCAGCCTGGAGTCATGTCCCTCCCTTCTCCTAGGAAACCTTCTGTTTCACCTGCATCTTAACTATTTGTGGGCGTGGGATTGGAGTCAGAGATCCTGGTTTGAATTCTGCTCTCAAAAGGGTTGTAAATGTAGGTGCAGTCCTTAACCTTCCTCCGGGTTTCCACAGCCTCTCAATTGTCTGTTTGGATGTTTCCTGCCTCATTTCCTTATTTCTAAAATAAAGATATGTGCCTCTGAGGCAGGGCACCCATCTGTCCTGCTGTGCCTGGGACAGCCAGATTTATGCCTATTGTGCCCATGTAATTATTAATAGTGACCCCTTGCACTCCTAGAAGTGTCTTGGTTTATATGATAAGTTATATGTTCATCTTGCTCCTGAAGCTCTTATGAAAATCAAATTAGATAATCTCATGAGATAATCTATGTAAAGTTTCTCAGCAGAGTGCCTGGCATAGAGTAAGTACTCATTAAATGTCCACTTGTTATTTTCTTCCCCACAGACTGAGCTCCTTGAGGAAGGAGACGTGGTGTCTGATTCAGTTACAATTACCAGATGAGAATGGCCAATTATCTGAGAATTTAAAGTAATCCAGTCCAGGAAATGCTAAAGGTTGAGGATGACTTTGTCTCTTTTATGACTCAAAAGCCTGTCAGCAACGTTATGATACCTCCTTTTGGCATTGTGCTGGAGCCTGGGAGCAGGGAGAGCCACATTTCCTGCGCACCTACTATGGGCAAAGCTCTTTCTTTATAAAATTTTCTATTAAATGTACTGGGATGATGTTGGTTAATAGAATCATATAGGTTTCAAGTGTAATTTCTATGACTCTTGATCTGTATATTGAACTCTGTGCCCACCACCCAAAGTCAAACCATCTTCTGTCACCATACATTAGGCCCCCCTTCAACCCTCACCCTCTTCTCTCTGGCAACCACCACATTGCTGTCTGTGTCCATGAGCTTCAGTTTTATATCCCACATATGAGTGAAATTATATGGTTCTTAGCTTTTTCTGACTGGCTTCTTTCACTTAACATAATATTCTCCAGGTCCATCCATGATGTCACAAATGGCAGTGTTTTGTCTTTTCTTATAGCTGAGTAGTGTTCCACTGTGTATATGTACCACATCTTCTTTATCCAATCCTCTATCAAAAACACTTTGGTTGTCTCCATGTCTTGGCCACTATGAATGCACTGCAATGAACATAGAGTGCATATATCTTTGTGAATACATGTTTTTGAGTTTTTCAGGTGGGTACACAGGAGAAGGATTGCTGGGTCATATGGTAACTATTCTTAATTTTCTGAGCAACCACCAGGCTGTTTCCATAGTGGCTGTACCAGTCTACATTCTCACCAGCAGGGAGTGAGGGTTCCCTTTTCTCCACAGCCTCTGTAACACTTCTTATTACTTGTGTTGTTGATAACAGCCATTCTAATGGGAGTGAGGTGGTATCTTTCTTCTTTTTTTTTAATGTCACTGAATCCTCACATTCATCCCGAGAGGTGGGTCTAATGCTAAAGGACTGGCCATTAAAGAGAAGTTCCATTTTAGGATGATAAGAAATAGAGCCAGGAGTGCTGAGAGATGAAGCTGAGGAGTTTTCAGGGAAGTGATGGCTCAGGACTTAAGAGGCACAGGTAAGGAGTTTGTGCTATAAAAGGTACTATAGGATCTTATTCCAGCCAGTGGTATGGGCAGAGTCAAATCTGTATTTTAGGAAGATCACTTTGGCACAGGTGTGGGGGCTGAACTGAGGTGTGAGACCAGATAGGAAGTGACTGTGGCTGTAATCCAGGAGGGAGATAATGAGAGGCAGGGCCAGCAAACTCCAGGTTTAAATGTCCAAAGATGTCTAAGGTAGTGGTTCTCATAGTATTTAGCACATGCCTGACAGCATTGTTATTAATATTGATTCGTAATAGTCATTATGAAAACAGTAATAGTAAGAATAATAAGAGCACCTATTTATGGAACAATACAATGTGTGATGTAATGTGCTTTGTCCACATTATCTCATTTAATCCTTATAACTATCCTACCAGGTGCTCTGACTAACCCCATTTTACAAATGAGAAAACTGAGTCCCAGGGAACTGATATATTTTGCCCAAGGTCACACACACTGAAAAAACATAAATTCAAGATTTCAAGGCACAACTGTCCAACTCCAGAGCTCAAGCTCATTAAGCCTCCACACCAATTGCCTTGGAGGAATTTCTGAACTGTCCCGGGCACAGAAAATCAGTGGGAGCCCATGTTGGCTGGCCCTGCAGGACCAAGCAACAGGTTTATTGCATGTCACGGTCACTGAGGGAGAAGAACTCCAATGGAAGGGCCAGTGCGGCCTCTGTGCCCTGAAGTTGCCTTCCATTGGTATAAATTAAGGCTGACCTGGGGAGAGCGGAGTGAGTGGTGGTGGTGGTGGGGTGCTTGAGGGAGGGGATCCCAGTCCCCACCTCCTTATCTCCCTAGGTTTTGGCCCTTGGTGCTTCTAGGATCTCTCTTCCTCCCAGCTTTGGGCAGTGGAGCCATACAGCTTCCTCCAGAGACCACCATCTCTCTTCTAATTGGTGGAAAATTGGTTGCTAAGTGTCAGGAAATCGCCGATTTTCCATCCATTACTGGGGGAACCAGGGCTGTGTAGCTGTGGGGGCCCCTGGGTGGGAAGCAGATGCTGATTAGGCCTTGCAGTTAATGATTAGGTTTGTGGACCTCCTCAGGCAGTGCTCCCAGACTGCTTATTAACTCCCTGTGAAGACCCATTGGGTAGGAGATATTGGTTAAATAGGACACAGAGCCACAAAAGAGTTACTATTCATTAGGCTTTGGTTGTGGGAAGGGAGGAGACTGGGGGAAAAATACTGTGGCCTCAACCCAAGAATGTTAAACAGCCCCATAAGTTGGCAGAGAACTTTATAATTGTTGCTATTAAAATATATGTATTTATATAGGTGATTTGTTGGAGGAAAGAATGTCGGCATTCGAGGGAGATCCCTGCTATGATCTCACCCAGGATTAAGTTGTTAGGGACTAGATATTAATTAAGGCTGAGGGCCCCAATCCCTTCCTAATTAGCTCATGGAGTATAATTTGCTACTGTTATAATCACCTCCAATTTGCCTGGAGCTTTCCTCCAGCTGAATTGGGTAAGTTTTACCCCATTTCATGAGCAGAGGGAAGAGGGGAAGCAGGAGGCCTGGGTGCCACTCACACCCCTCTTCCCTGCTGGTGAGGAAGGGGCTTCTCTCTCCAGTTTCCTCATCTGCAGCAAAGGGTTAGATAAGGTAAAGGGGTGGGACATGTTTGAGAAGCCGTCTTTAACTGGAATGTTCTGTGACCCATAGCATTGGTAAAAAGTCAACGCTGGCTTGAGGCTGGGGCTATATTGATGCCCAGTTTCTGCATTCTTCACACCACAAGAAATTCAAAGTCTTTTCCAAAGGGAAGACAGGCAGATCTCCTATGTGGCCCAAAGCTCAACTGCCAACAGGGCTCTCTTCTGAAGGTCAGGAAAGGAGGTCATTTGTCAGTCTTGGTGACAGGAAGAAGTACGTACCCAGCAGTTCTCACCCCAGTGGACCCCATGTCTTCTGAGAAGTCTATCTCTGTTGGCTGAGCATTATGTGTTATGCTGTCTCTGCTCTAGAAATTCCTCCCTTCTGCTCCTCAGTTACCTGGCAAACTCATATGCATCCTTTAGCACCCAGTTCAAATATCACCTTGTAGTTAAGGCATTCCTGATTGTCCCAGGAAAGTCTAGTTAGGCCATCCTCTAAAGTGCTTTTCTTGACTCTTCTATTCAGACTTACTCTGAATCTTGCTAATCTTGCCCTCCAAGATGATTGTTCATGCCTTAGTCTCACCTATCAAACTGTGAAGTAAGTTCTCGAAGGCAGGACCATATCATGTCTTATTCAACTTGGAATCTGCAGAGCTCATCCCAAAGTAGGTGTCAAAGTTGGCTGAGCTTGCTTTGTTTTTTGGCTTATGCAGTCTTTGAGACGGGGCACCCAGTTCTTTGCCTCTGGTATGAAGAGGAAAATGGGTTTTGAGAGCAAGCAGTGCCTCTGGGACTGTGAGGTGTGGGCCTTGTTCTCAGCCCTGATTCAGGCATTTAAGAGCGAGTCCTATGTCTGTCCCCACCCTACCTGGGGCCTCTGGGGTTGAGAGGAACAATTTGAGAAGGCAGAGCCTCAATCTTCCTCTCCCCTTCCTCCTGAGGTCCTTAACACAGACCTGGGAATACAAATGGGTTTTGCAGGAGGAAGTGAGGCTATTTTGCACTGAATTCAATTGGCCATGATGGAACCCATGAAAGAGACTGAGAAAGGCCCTTCAAACCCAGGCTGCTAGGCAGGGGAGTTTGCCTGCAGCTCCCTGGGCTGGGAGGAGAGGATCAAAAGCAAGGGAGGTTCTGCTGACTGGAAATATAAACAGGTTCAAGAAGGGCTTAAATAAATTCCTGGATGACAGATCCCTCACAGGTAACAGGTCATTAATAACCATGAAAGATAATGATGATGACAATAATAATTAATAATAATACCTCCAAGAGAACTTTTATACTTTTTAAAAGCTTTTTTTTCTTGCCACTATCTCATTAGATACTCTTCATCCACTTGGGGGAGGGCGTACATGCTCAGAAAGGTGAAAGAGCTGGCTTGAGGCCACACATTGTTCAAGGCAGAGCCGGCATTAGGTCTGAGAAGTTCCTGACTCCAGAGAAAGTGTGCATTGTGTCCTGAGCTAGGGCCCCATTTGTGCCCCCGCAATCCCATGTCAGTCTTGCGCTGTCACACTGCTTTGGTGTGCCCTTCGTGGAAGGTGTACACAGGGTCCTCATCCTGCTCTGTCAGTATTGTGCCACTTGCCATTGAACATGACTTTCTCTCACTTTAGTTTCCCCATTTGGATAATAGGGTGGTGGTTGGATATTCTGGAAAGTTAATCTCTTGGATCCACTGTTTTCTCTTGGTAAATTGGGGTTGTAGAGGGCCTGTCACACCTATGAGGAGTAAATGACACAGTACCTGCAATGTGCTTAACAACCTGCCAGGCACATAGTGTGCACTCAAAAAATATGAAATTTGGGCAATGCCTGATGAAAGTAACCCTGAGAGTGAGGCCCTTGGGGCTGATGCAGACAGACTGAGGGGGCCAATGTGTTGTCTGCCGTCTGTCTATCTGCTGTTCTCCCACTCAAGGGTTTTCCACTGAGGGTTCTGTGGATCCTGATGGACTTCTGGAGGAATCTTCCTAGAGTTTTATGGACTCTTTGCAATGGTTCTTTAGAAAGTTATTGGTGATCTGGGGTATCTTGCTAGAGTTCTGAAGAGGCTATTTTACAAGTGGAGTGAGGCTTTGGAAGGTTTGTAAATTCACCAGATGTGCCCACATCTGCAATGTGTGAGGCTGTGTGTTCTGAAGCCAGTTTCTCTTATTTTATCCTTGCATTACCCTGTTCTTTGCAGCACTTGTTCTCAAGTGAAAATCATGGTTCCTCTTATTGGGCACAAGGGATCAGTGCTGCCACCTACGGACAGGAAAGCAATTAGTTTTATTTCTTGGAGAGCCTGTTTAAGAGCCGCAGAAAGAGAGGAGAGAATTAGTTGCCAACCCCACCTACTTTCCTCACCTTATTACCCTAGTATTAAAAAATGTATTATTGTTCACCACTATTGTCTTCAGATGTCCCACCTTAACAGAAATCTCTGGTTGTAAAGCAGGTTGCATATGGTGCTGTTTCCATTTAGAACTACGACTGGAGCCCCAACTTCATCACACCGTGTTGTATAGGGTACAAAATGATTAAGTATGTGTTTATTAACTGGTCACTATATATTGTGGAATTGCTTTGGCATTGGATTAAAATTTGTGAAGGTCTTGTGCAAAGCTTTGGTTTAGTAGATCCCATTGAGGCAGGATGATTCAAAGGGAGGTACCAGACGTTGTTTGGTCAAGTGGGGAATTCTGTCAAATTGTACAGATGGCATATTCTGGGGTCAGAGGTGCAATCTAGCTAGTTTGGAAGCAAGAAAGAGAGATGTGGGTTCTGGAGCTCCAGATCCCATGGTGGAGTTGTGTGGTTACCAGTTTTCCCTTGCCATGAAGAACTGTATGTGAACTTACACTGGACAACCTGTATGTACAGAGCTAACACAAACTGAGAAAAACAAGCACGTGTAGACTGTTATTAGAGGAACATATGCTAGAGGACCACAAAGAACCAAGGGAATGTTTTCTAGTATCAAAGGAGGAATGGGAGCTCAGAATGGGGAAGTGTCCTTTCAAGTTCCCCAGCAGGTCAAGAGAAGAGCCAGGACTAGAACCCAGGCCCCCTAGCTCCTCACTGTAGGCTCTCTGGGAAGATTTTCACAGCAGGTAACCTCCTGGAACAGGACCTTGCTCTCTATCCAAAGCTCCCTTTCCCTGAGGGCTATGGAGATGGAGCTTAATCTTTAATGAATGGCTTTCAGTTTAACTTCCCCCTTGGCAATGATTAATACCCAGTGACCTAGTCTGGCATCTGGTGATCTTGACCAGGACTGACCCATGAGAGTGCTGGTGGACTCCAGGCCCAGGTATGGGCTCATACACAGCTGGATGAGGTTTGAGGGGTGCTGGAATGTTCTCCTACCTAAAAGAATCTCTTCTGTCCTGTACCTGGAATTCTGTCATTGGATATTACTCTTCCAAAGTAGGATATCACAAGAGCTCCTTGGTCAGGGGGACAAAGAATATAGGTGTTATAAAAAATCCTCCTTGGACTATTGATTTGACAGTTCTGATGTCCAGCAGCTCAGAGAAATGACAAGATTCATACTTTCTAGTCAAAGGTTAACAATCTAGTGTGGTATCACTGGATCCATAGCACAACCAGACCATAAGTTTCTTATGGGCAAGGGCAGGGTCTAGAGAGCAGAGACGTGTGGGGAGAGAACTCTGAGGTTCAGAGCTGTGAAGGCCTCAATGCAAAGCCTAGCTCTGATAGTCCCTGGCAGTGAGAATGTGGGTAAGCCTCTTTCAGCCTCAGTTTGTTATCTATCAGGTGAGAAACAGAATACCTCCAAACTCTTTTGAAGATGAGAGGGACAGTACATGTAAAGTATCTGGCCTAGAGGAGGCATGGACTAGATGGTGTTTTCTCCAGTTTTTTTCTGTTCTCTGACTTGCCTTAGCAACCCTCTGTAGAGAGGAAGAGAAGATTCCAGGTTCATCTGAGAAGAAGGGTTTTTTTCCTCACATGTTCTGGGATGTTTACAAGGAATGGTTGTCTACTTGTGAGACCAGACAGTTAGCTCCATCCTTTCCTGTCCTTTGAGGCAGAGTTGACCAGTGAGCAGGGGTGGGTCTGCCTCCTTCAGTAACTGCCTACCTCTTCTGATGATTGTAAACACTGAGAGCTAAGCAAGTGCCTTAGTCTGAGTCACTTGCCGCCTTTGTGTTGCATCTTAGCATCAGCTGGCACCAGCATTGGGCTTGGCAGCAGCTCCATCCCAAGTCCTGGCCTGGGGCCCAGTGCCCACTGCCATTTTCCTGGGATTGCTGAGATGAAGCCTGTGTGAAGGCAGGAAAGAGGCTGCTGTGACCTCCCCAGGGAGGATTGATTGGGAAGCTGGGTTGGGGGTTAGGCAGGCTGAAGCAGGGAACCATGAAGCCCCCAGCGGAAGCTGTGGCTCCTTTTCTGTTTTGGTTTTGCTTTTGTGGGCTTTTCATTTCAGAAGTTAATCTAATTAATGCCAACAATGTCATTTTGGCAAGCCAGCAATTTCCTTTTGCCCTTTATTTAATGAGCTCCTGCCCTCACTCCAATCTCTATAATAAAAGGCATGCAGGTGAGTAATTACAGAGGTGTAAAATAGGGGTGCTGGGCCATGGCCAGCTGAGCATTCTGGAGCATTTGTTGGGGAGGATTCTGGGGAACTACTCAGCTCCACTGTTCAGTTCCAGGTAGGGATATTGAAGCTTAGGGAGGATAAGGAACTTACAGAGTCTATGTAGCAGGTAGAAGTAAGGACCAGAAGGAAAGGACTAGCTGGGGTCCTTTCCATTACTGAGTGCCAATTGGATATCCTTACCTGCATCCTGCAGAGAGCATTGCTGTAGGAGCTCTCACCTGCTATCAATCCACACATTCAGACACTCATCCATCCATCCACCATGTACTCTGTGGATACTTACTGAGCACCTACTATGTGCAAGGCACTGGAAATACAGTAGAGACCAAGACTGTCAGTCTTGTCCTCAGAGAGATTTTCATTTTCAATTACGTTCTCACACTCAAATTCATGGAGGCACACCATGTGAACAGATAGATGATTTCAATATAGAATGGCAAACGCTATGTTCGTCATAAGCATTGGAGCCCTAAGTTTTCCTGTGGGGCCATAGAGAACTTTTTGGAGGAAAGAGTAAGTCATTATAATGAGTCTTGGAGGACAGGAAAAAGTTTGTGAAAGGTGGTATGCTAGAGCATAAGAAGTTTTTAAAAGAATCTGGAAGGATATTTACCCAAATGTTAACAGTGTTTATCTCTGAGCAATAGGATTTGCAAGATAGTGAGTGAGAGTGGTAGAGGACAAATTTTTACTTTCTACTTTCCACCTTTGGTATTATTTGAATAAGAGTGTGTATGTATTGGAATTTTAATTTAAAGAGATATTGCCATTTGAAGAAAAAATTATGTAGAGTATTTAAGGAATATCAAGTGGCTCCATGTGACAAGTGCAGGGTGTTGGAGGGAGAGGGGGAGAATGAGACTGTGAAGGTCAGCTGGGAGGTCTAAGAAGATCCCAAAATGATGGGTTAAGGGATTTGGATTTTATCCATAAAAGTCCATCAGAGCAAGAGCAGAGGACACATTCACAGAGCCTAGCAGTGCCTGGCACATATTAGATACTCGCTCTATATCTGATGTTGAATAAATGGCAATGGCCAGATAATGTGGCATCATCTAAGGTCTGAATTAGAGGGCTATGAAGTTGTGGTGATTCACCGCCATGTGTTGGTGGCAGTGTTTGGACAGTCAGGAAGCCACTATGAGAAAATGTGTACCTGCAGAAGTGGGTAAAGGGTATGGGGAATCCATATGAAGAGAGAAAGAAATGCTGTGGTTTTTCTCAGACCAGAGCAGCATGGAATGGGTCCAGACTGATTAACTTGGGCATAAGTTTACAACCATGGGGAGTATGTTTTCATATGAGAAAGTTCCCAGGACATAGGCTTTTCCAGACCAGACTAGAGTTTTTGGTGTCCTTTGTGGCCACAAACCCATCAAAGCAGGTTACCATCAATTTTGCCCCCCAGATGTGTCTACTTCAATCTCTCTTGTCTTCAGTACATCCTCAACACCACAGCAGGAGGGAGCCTCTGAAAATGCAGTTCTGACCATGTTGCCTCCTTGCTTGAATCCTTCAAAATAAAGGTCAGCCCCTTCCCTCACTTTGGCTTAGGAGGACTTTTTGATCCGTTCCTTGTTGATTTCTCTAATTCATCTGGTAGTCTGTTACACAAACCTTACTCTGCAGCCAACTTCATTGCTCTCAGTTGACTGAGTTATTTCATGCCTCTCTCCCTCTTTGTCTGGATCACTGCTTTCCTTCTCTGGGGTTGATCTCACCCTCACATACCTTCCCTCTACCTCACATTTGCCTGATTGACACGTAGCCCTTCTTTAAGATTTCATTTTTGAGTTATCTCCCCACTGAAGCCTTTTCTGATCACATCTCCACTCCTGCCTGTACTTCACTGCCCTGGATGGATTTGGTCATACCCTCCCTAGCACCTTGTGCCCAAAGTGCTTTATGCTGGTGGCCCTGGGAAAAAAACAGATGGGGGCTGATCTTGGCCTGCACTATCTGGGAAACCCCAGGGCCAGCACACCCAGTGGACAAGTACAGACCGCCTGGGAGTACCACCACCCTACTCCTGCACAGCTGATCCTCCAAGGAGGGTGGAGGTTACTGGTCAGTGGTCACAGCCAATCCTTGCAGCTGACTGGCCTGGGTAAATCCCTTCCATTGATCTACCAACAGCAACCAAGACCCAAGGATTGGCAACCCAAGTACAAGAGGAGGGTGTGCTCAGCCCACATGAAGGGTGTACCTCAAGAACCCAGCTTGGGTTATAGGGGATGCTGTGCCACTGGACCCTACAGGATGCCTACTACATTAGGCCACACAACCCCAAGACATGGAGTCAAAGCAGCTCTACCTAAAACATAGAAACAAACACAGGGAGGTTGCCAAAACAAGGAGACAAAGAAACATGGTCCAAATGAAAGAACAGATAAAAACTCCAGAAAAAGAGCTAAGTGAAATGGAAATAAACAATCTATCAGATGTAGAGTTCAAAACACTGTTTATAAGGATGCTCAAGGAACTTAGTGAGGATCTCAGCAGCATAAAGAAGACCCAGTCAGAAATGAAGGATTCACTAATTGAAATAAAGAGCAACTTACAGGGAAATAACAGTAGAGTGGATGAAGCCAAGAATAATCAAATCAATGATTTGGAACATAAGGAAGCAAAAAGCAACCAATCAAAACAAGAAGAAAAAGGAATAAAAAAATGAGGATAGTATAAGCAGTTTCTGGGACAATTTCAAGAGGTCCAACATCTGCATTTTACAGTTGCCAGAAGGAGAAGAGAAAGAGCAAGAAATTGGAAATGTATTTGATAAAATAATGAAAGAAAACTTCCCTAATTTAGTGAAGGAAATAGACACACAAGTCTGGGAAGCACAGAGAGTCCCAAACAAGATGATGCAAAAAAGCCCACTCCAAGACCCATCATAATTAAAATGCCAAAGATTAAAGATAAAGAGAGAATCTGAAAAGCAGCAGGAGAAAAGCAGTTAGTTACCTACAGGGGAGTCCCATAAGACTGTCAGCTGATTTCTCAAAAGAAACATTGCAGGCTAGAAGGGACTAGCAAGAAGTATTCAAAGTCATGAACAGCAGGGACTGCTGGTATAGTCAAGATTGCTCTACCCAGCAAACCTATCATTTAGAATCTAAGGGCAGATAGAGAGCTTCCCAGACAAGAAAAAACTAAATAAAGGAGTTAATCATCACCAAACCATTATTATATGAAATGTTAAAGGGATTTATTTAAGAAAAAGAATATCAAAACTATGAACAATAAAATGGCAAAAAACACATATCTATCAACACTTGAATCTAAAAAACAAACTAAGCAAACAAGAAGAACAGAGTCAGAATCATAGATATGGAGAGTGGTTTGAATGATGGGAGGGTGGTGTGGGGGAATGGGTGAAGAAGTGAGGGGACTAAGATGTAGGAGTTACAGATAGCCATGGGGATATAAAGTACAGCATAGGAAATGGTAGCCAAAGAATTTATACACATGACCCATGAACATGACTCATGGTGTGGGGAACTGCCTGAGGGAGTGGGGGGTGCTAGGCAGAGGGGGGCTAAGGGGGAAAAATCAGGATAACTATAATAGCACAATCAATAAAATATTTTTAAAAAACAAAACAAAAAATACAGTGCTCTATACTATTAAATAGGTTTACCAGTAAAACACCATAACACCTTACTGAACTTAGTATTTGCATATCAACCTCTCTCATACCCCATTCTCCACTGCCCCCTTTCACCTAGCTATAAACTCCTCAATGAGAGGGACTATTTTCTGCTACCCTTAACACTGGGTGCAGAGGCTAGAACATACTATGTATTCAGTAAGTATTTAGTGAACCAATGCATGAATGAATAACAGGGCACCTCAATAATATTTTCTCTTACAAAATGGAAAATCATATTGCCTCCCTACCTCCCCTCATCTTGAGGGGCCAGGAGGATCTAAATATCCCTGCAAGAGACAGCCTTCATTAGAAAGGTGCCAGGCAGGGAAGCAGAGTTCTAATCCTGATCCCTCTGCCCTTGGGTGATCCCTGGCCCTTCTCTGGGCCTTAGTTTCTCCATGTGTACAGCAAAGATAGTAATCCTAGTACTAATTTCTCATAGACATGTGAAAAATCAAAGATGAGACCCAAACCACTTACTACATAAGCTCCAGGCAGGATTGAGGTGTCAGCTGGGGAAATATGGTTGTCTGCCAAGCAGTCAGGCCCAGGCTTTTTCAGGGGGATGGTGGGGCACTTCCATTACTTATGGGGACCTGCTCAGGGACTCTTTCTTCCTTCCTCATGCTCACTCATGTTGTGGGGCTCAGAGAATGTTAATTATTAGGCCCTAGCCCACCCGGAGAGCCTCAGATGAAAGCAAGCTCAGAGTGTAAAGTCTAATCGATGCCCTGTGCCTGGCGTCAGAGCCTCAGCTCCCTCTGTCTGGAGATGGATCATTAATCCAGACACTCCGACCTGGAACACTGGGCCCAGGAAGTCCTGAAACATTCCTGACCACCCACGGCTTAGACCAGCAACCCCACAAGGCAGCCAGCCTGCCTGCTGCTAAGTCTCAAAATTTTACAATCTCCGTTAGATGAGACGCAGAGAGTACCTAGTCCAGACTTTCACCAGGGACAGAAATCCAGATTCAGTTTGTAAGCTCCCCTCTGACAGATCATCTAGAGAGGTGCACCCTGACCAACAGCCCTGGACTTGCAGGGGACGGATCTGCTCTACTTGACTTCGGGTCTTGCTTTTTCCTTCTTTACAACTGAGATAATGTTATCTAACTTTCAGGACTGATATTAGGAATAAATTAGTTGGCTTGAAAGTTTATTTTGAGATTTGTGATGATATTCACATGTGAGCTGTCACTATCTTTGTTAACATTGTGAGCTCCTATCTCTGAGGGGTAATAATTCTTTATCCCCAGTGTCTTATTCCATTGACAAGGTTTTGCTTGTCTCTTTGAAAATTTGTATATACTTGGAACCTTAAATAGGAAATCAGGACCCCCTTGCCTCAAGGCCCTTCAGCCCATAGCCAGCACCTCCCTGCTTAGCAGCATCTCTTGCCTCTCCCCACCTATCAACTGCCTCCCAGATGCTGAAAACTGACCTTTGCTACCCACTGAGCTTGGCTTGTCTGAGCTCCTCACACCTTTTCTCTTGGCAAATTTTCACTCATCTTTCAAGGCCCCACTTAATTGTCCTGTCTCCTGAGAAGCATTCTGGATTCCCTGTTACAAACCTATGGTGATGCTAGTTGTTGCTTCCCCTGGGTTTCATGTTGTACTCTCACTACCATAAGACTATGGTATATTGTTTGAGTTTTAGTTATTTTTATTGTTGTTGAATGAAGAAAGAATATTAAAATGCATCTCCCTGGGAGGATGGGCCTTCTTATAGCTAATTACAACATTGGTCATCGGTTCCTCAGCGTAATGTGTGTTTAACACCTGAGTTCCTGGGTTCTAGACAAAATGTCTCCAGGATCAAACAGATATGGGTCTGAATCTATACTCAACCACTTCAAAGTGGTGTACCTGGGGGAGTTACTATAGTTACTATGTCTTTCTTAGTCTGTTTCTTTGTTTGAGCAATGGAGATGTTAACAAAGCCTGCCTCTTAGGGTTTTGTGAGAATGATAAGAGATGTCTGCACTGAATAGTAGAGCATCTTGCCCCGATTCAGGACTGTTAGTCTTACTATCTGGGCCCCAGTTCAGCCTCTCACTGGCTCTCTGTTTCCTTGTTGGTAATAGAACATGATTCTACTATCAGAATTTTGCAGGCTGTGATCCTTGGTCACATGGTCCTTGGTATGGCTGCATCATACAGGTTCATTCTTACTCAGAGATTTCACAGATTGACTAAGATGTCTTAGATTGGTCTCAGAGGGCCCTTCTAGCTCTGAACTCCTATGGTGCCATGGTTCTGAGACTAAGGGAGATGACAAGGGAAGAGCTATGATGATGGGATGAGGTAGCAGAGGCTGAGAGGCTGTCCTGGTCATGTCATAGGCCTTAGTTTGAGGATGCCAGGTACCTGGGGCAGGTGGAAAGAGCAGGGCTTTGTCTGCCTTTTGCGCATCCCCCCACATTCATGCCTTGCACAATGTTCAGCATCTAATAGGTATAAGTCTGCTGAATGGAGAAAACGAGAGCTCATAGTGAGTCGTCCTTCAGACAAGGTAAACTGAAGTGAGGCCAGGTCTACCTGCTGCTGCCTGTCCTGATTATCTCTTGATGAAATAGCCATTGATTGTGCTTACCTGGCCTAGAAGGTTTCTCCATTCCAAATTCTCCATGGCCACTGCAGCCACCAGATTGTACCTTCAAGACTGGGATATGGAAACTTCCTAGAGAGGGGTGGGTCTGAAAAGAAAAAGGGAGGCTGAGGGAAACTGAGGCCAGTAGGAGGTGCTGAGACATCATTGAGCTTCTTGGAGAAGAAAGCAGGAACCCTCAAGTAGAGGCAATGAAAAATCTCTGAGGTTTCCTGAACCTTAGTCCTGTATCTGTGACTTTGTTACTTTGGGTGGGTCTTCAAAAGGAGCAACCATAAACTCTGAAATGGAGAAAGATTAGTGAGATCAGGTCATTCACAGGGAGTGGGGAGCTGGGAGGCCAAACTCCCCACAGCAGGGAGCCCTAGATGATCACAGACAAGGACAGAATTACAGAACTGAAGAGGAGGGCAGGCAGGGGTCCTGGAGTTTATGGGTAGGAAGAAACACAAGGGTCCTTTTGGGGATAAGATGAGCCTTATGGGTCACTCTGCCCATTTATCATGAGCTCTTAGAGAACAGGACTGGGACTCAGTGTGGCTTAAAGAATGAGACAGGGGGCCACTTTGCTCTCCCCATGGCTCACCATCAAGCTTTGCAAATATTGGATGCATGACAAATACTGCTGGAACTCAATCTCCCCTCTTTGAGTTAACCCTTTTTATTTTAAGCTCAGATCTTTCTCCTCCAGATGGAGTTCTCCCATCTGATTGCAGAAACTGGATCAGTGGAAAGAGAAACTCTAAGATGTTGGAATTTCAGGAACGTTTCCAGGATGCCAAGAAAAATAGCTCTGTGATGAGCCAATGGCATCATGATGGCAGATCTAGAAAAGAGACCTGATTCTGTCTGGGTCACAATCTCATAGGATCACAGAAACATTGAGTTCATCTGATGTACTCCGTGATGCTATGGATGGAGGATCTGAGGCCCTGCAAGGGATAGAATTAGCTGGTGGCAGACACTGGAATAGAACCAAGAGCTGCAGCCATTAACCTCACTCCAGTAACATGCCAGGCCCCTGCTGCCAGGCTGTTCTAAGAGCAGTCTGACATGTGTTGCTTTGCCTTATCAGCAGGAAGAAAAGATGACAACATGCAGTCTTTCCTGGCCAAGCATCCATCAGGACCCACATAAATATTTTCCCAGCATCTGTATGACCAGCATCTAGTCTGGCTATGTGCCAGGGGACAGTAAATAATTCAAATGACTAGTTGCTTCCTGACACTTTCTTGGGTGTGTTTTCTGACGACTACATTTTTTGGAGCGGATGTTGGGGAGACCTTGACCAGGGCAGTGAGCCAAGCTCTTACTGGACTCTCTGATGGCATTTCTTGTCAGGAAGGAAGTACCCATGATGTCTTGATGTCAACACACTTGGGGCAGAAGATTACTTTCACTCAGAAGATTACTTTCACTCAGTTTCCAGGCCTTTCAAGTGGGGCCAGGAATTCATTCAGGGATTTGAATAGAGGGAGGTTAAAGGCTCCAGGACCAAAAAGTCAGAAGAAATCAGCTCAAGTGTAGTAAATTGGGTAGGCTTGACCAAAGGCTTGGTGGGGGCTTGGCAGCTGAACTGCTGGGGAAAGTAAGTAGAGTGTTGGAGTTGGCATGGCCTCAGGTCATCAACATGACCAGTTTTGGAGCTCAAAGTTCAAGTGGGCTTGGGGTGTTTGGGCCCCATTTACACTGATGTCCTACCCAGGTCCTCTGACTAGGGCCAGCAGTGGGAACCTCAGGAAGTATTTGGTGGTCCTGAAAGTCAGATTCTGAATGTCCTGCCTGGTTTACAGTAGGACTTCCATCAGCTATTTGAGGACATGGGAATGGAGGTGAGGACAGGAAATATCTAAAAAGAGTGGCAGGGTCACAGAATCCCAGAGCAGATAAACCTGATATCTGGCTTAGGAAAACAAGACCAATTCTAGATTTCACCATCTGGTGGGAGGGTTCATTATCATGTCTACATGGAACAGGATGGTTTCAGGACAGTGCAGGTCTAAGTGTGCAGTGTGAAGGCTCTCAGTGCCTTACTCGTTTAGGATGAGGAGGCCAGGCTGACACTGAGACAAAGGTCCAGCATCTCTATCACTTAAGGAAGAGCACGCTGTATCTCTGACAGGTGCAAGGGTGTAGAATACCAGATTGCTGAAGAAACCCATGGAAGGTTTTTGCCTGAGCTTTACAACCAGATTAATGGGGCCATGTGTTCCATGTGTCCTGACTCTCAGCCCACAGTCCCACATGGTTGTCCTTGGGAACCCAGTAGAGGTCACAACTGCTCTGTCCCTAAAAGGCAAGGAATGGGACTTTGGAGGCCCAACTGAATTCCTTTATGTGGTTCCTGAAGTGGGACTCTTTAGTTGCCAGCCTGGGACTGTCACCTAGGGTTTTGATAAAACTTTTTTGAACTGGTCTACATTCTAAGCTTAGATGAGCTTCAGGGATGGGAGTTCCTAAATTCAATTCATTCTAAGCTATGTTGCGAACACATTTGTTCCAATTTGGAAAGGAAATGCTGGATGAAAGACTACGGGCATTGGAATCAGATGACTTGGCTTCAGGAATAGTTTGAGCCAACTGTGTATGTACCCTTGGACAAGTTAATTCTCACCTCTGAGTCTCATTTTCCTCATCTGAAAGATGGAGAAATGGTTATTAGAAGTCTGAGATGAAGTAATGTGCATAAAGTTCCAAGCCTAGTTCCTGGAACAAAGTAGATGTCCAATAAGTGATTATTGACTTATTGCTTGATACAAAACAGTTGAGACCTAGGTTTTGGTCTTGGATCTGCCAAGTCAGACTGGGTGTCCTTGGGTAGTTACCTCCCCACTTGAAGGCACAGTTGTCTTATCAGTAACATGGAGATAAAAATGCCACCTGAAAGGGCAGTCATGAGGTTTTACCCCTCCCGTTCTTCACCCCTTCCTAATTCAGGCCTCATTCCCTCTCACCTGCTTCTTTATGGATCTCTCCCAGCTGTGTCTCTTCCATTGACTTTCTCCACAGCAGATTTTCTCCACTCTACTCTACTGCTCAGATCCAGCTATGGCTCCTCAAATGGTTTTCATGTTTTTGTCATTATATTCATGACCCTCCATATTCTGGCCTGGCCTACCTTTCTGCTCTGTCACCCAGATTCTTCCCTACAGCCCCTCAATTAATTTACATTCACATTTTCATACATCTTCATTAGGAAAAGCCCCTTGGGCTCAGAATCAGCAGATGTCTATTCTGGGCCTTGTTTTGCTGCTGGCTGACCTTCTACACAATGCTTCCTTTCTCTGGGCCTCTGGTTCTCTCTCAGAACTGTCAGGACTGGATAAGATATCTCAGGTCCTTTTTAAAACTTAAGGCATTTTAACAAAATTTGATGGCCTCTTAAGAGGCCGAGAATTCTTTTTCTCTTTTTCTCTCTCTCAACACACACAGATAACACTCATTCTTGCATATAGACTCACACAAGTACACACTCCCTAATGTGCATGGGCATGTGCTTTCACACACACAACACATCCTCTCATATACATTTAAATACTCCCTCATGCACTTAAGACCTCACACTTGTTTAAACACTCTCACATGCATGCAGAGTCTAGTCTATTTTGTTCATCACTGAATCTCCAGAACTTAGAGCAGAGCACCTAGCAAATCTTCAAAGCTCATCTGTAGAATTAATGAATAAATGAACATATCCACAACCCCCCAGTACTGAATGCAGGGATTTACACACACCACACCTATATACACAAGCAATCAGGTGCACACACTCAGGGATAGGGTACATGCTGACCTGCATTAGACGTGCCCGGCACACTCCCACACTGTAGATCTTCAGGGTCCCTTCCAGGAGCTCAGCTAAGGGAGATCCTTGTCTTTCACATTGCCCTGAGGGCTCCTTGTAAGGGTCAGGTTTGGCACCAGGGACACCCAAGGACCGTGGTCCACATGTCAGGGATATTTCAAAGCTTTCTATGTGGACAGTGCTTTGTAGAAATCAAATCACTTTATCAAATGATATCCAATTCAATTCTCTCACAGGGGATACAGAGACCTGGAGAGGGGAGCTATCTGCCCAAGGCCAGAAAGCCAGCTAGTAAGTGAATCACCCACCAGAACCCACACTCACTCCATCCAGGACCCTCTCCATTGACTAGTGACTGTTTAAAGATTATTTATTCTTTAGTTGTTCCCCCCAACTAATTTATTTCTTTCTTTATCTTTTGTTTTTAATCTCCTGTTTCTACCTACAAAAAGTTGGGTTTCAGCAGGGAGTCATGGAGGCCAAGTTCACTGTCAGAAGAAAAATCTAAAAGTACTTTCCTGTAACCCCCAGTCAAGATTCCTGCAAAATGTAATAAGAACTTACCACACCTTCATGTACCTACCTTCCCAAAGAACCAAGTTGCAAAAGAAAGAAAAAGGTTAATAAAGTTAATATCTACTTTAGAGAACAGAGTAAGGCCCCTGGCTATATAATTTGGCAACTAATTAAAAATTATTCATATCATTTTATGGTTTTTTAAAATTTTCCTCACTCTTTGTTCCTTGGAAGAAACTGGTAAAGTGCATACTCCAGTTGTCTTGGCTTTGGAATGAATGGTGAGTTTGTGGGTCAGTCTGGACTGGTTCTTTCCCACTGTGGGACAGCTGAGGATTCCATCTGGGGCTCTGAGGACCTACCCTGACTGTAGCCTTGCTGACACCTCTCTTTCCTGACTCCAGCAGCTCTCAGTGATAAGGTTGTGTGATAAGACCATTAACTCTGGAGTCAGACTGACCTGACTGAACTTCACCCTTTAGTGCCATATGATTTTGATCAAATCACTTAACCTCATGGATATCAGTTTTCTCATCTGTGCAAAGACTATTGATATTCCTGCTTTGGCAGGTGATTGTGATAATTAAGACCAACATACATAAGGGACCTGGCACATAGCAGGTACTCAAGAAATGGCAGATACCATCAGATTAGCCAACCTGGCCCTTGACCTTACTCTGTCTTAGATTTTGAGGAGGAGGTTGTATAAAGTGATGGGACAAGTGTGGAAGAGGGAAAGAAGAGGGCCATGTTCCATATCCAACTCTATAATGGATTTGGGAAACTCTAGTTCCTCTTTGGGTCTCTGTCACCCCATCTGGACACCCCTAAGAGTTTCCCAATCCTGTGAACTCTGTGTTCACCAAGGGTTAAGATCGGATCTTCTCCTATATCTACCTCTAGAGTGGAGCTTAAGCCAGATACACAGTAGCTGTTCAAAGATTCCTTAGCTGATTGACCTAGTCCACTGCTGTTCAACCAGTCCCAGAGAAATGGCGGAAGCAAACTCAGATATACTCAAGGCTAGCTGTGTATAAGGGATGGCATATATCATGTCGTATAACTGTTACATTGAATAAAAAAGACTCATGGGGTTATAACCAAGAAAAACTTTTACCAGTTACTCAGCAGGGCTCAATCTCTTCCATCCTGTTTGAGGAAACTTGAATTTGTTCAATGACTCTTCTGTCTTCTCTTGGGTTCCCCATTTATTTGAATTCAGAAAACATTGTTTCTGCTCAATAATTAACATGTCTTGTCCAGTGTATTATTCTTACTATTATTAACAATAATAGTAGTAATAAACTTCAAACTGCATTTGAAGGTAACTTCTTTCTTACAACCTACTTGAACCTGGGACTGTTGCTGGCCAGTCTCCTGCCATGAGAATGAGGCTCACTTTCTTTCTTTTTCTACCTAGAGCATCATTTCTCTTTCTTCATCTTGCTAATCATTATGAATTTCTGATCTCTCCATTGTCAGAAATAGAGGGAGAAAGAGAAGGAGAGGAATACAGGAGAGTTCTTACCTGACTAGTATAGACTTGAAGATCCAGGGTCAGTGCTCTCTGAGCTTGGCAGGCATGTAACCTTGCTTGTTCTGTCAGAGAGGAGGCATTTTTGTGAGTCCTTTGGAGAAAAATCCATCCTCCTCCCAATACAGGTGATCCTTTGATGGTGGTAAGTGCATTTCTACTCCAGCTGGCTGCTTTTGACTCCTCCCCAGCCCCTAGGCATCTCT
The DNA here is from genome assembly GCA_004027475.1 of Anoura caudifer. Lineage (NCBI taxonomy): Eukaryota > Metazoa > Chordata > Mammalia > Chiroptera > Phyllostomidae > Anoura > Anoura caudifer. The sequence goes on along the minus strand of PVKU01001803.1, from coordinate 11,853 downwards.
CAGCATGACCAGCCTCTTTCTGCTGAGGTCTGCCCTCTCTCTACATGGTCCTCTGCCAGGGCCTAAGATGACCTACCATTTCCCTCTCATGTGGTCCAGATCTGGTCCAGAGAAAACACTTCTGTATCCTCTGCCTGATAAACTCTGAGAATGTGGTTGCTCCAGTGCAGTAACCTCCCTTTATTTTACTCTGCTGTTAGAATAGCTGGTCAGCCAGCCTCATGCCCTTTAGATTTAACAGTGGGAGTCAGATTCCAGTCCAGTGTATCCCCCCAATATAGGAAACCACCAAGCTCTCCAACTATCTCATTAAGATCACTTTTTTTTCTGGGCTTGAGTTAAGTGAGGGAATGGACAAAGATGCACAATGTACTTTCAGCTTTTCCCAGAAACCCTCTGTCTAACCCTGGCTCTGGTCTTGGCCTTTCCCACTTCTTTTATATGCTAGAGATGGGCAGTCAGCAAAGAATTACAAAAAGTTTTCAACACCACCTTTTGCAGCCTTTGCATGGTGGTCTTGCATTTTATTTGTGGATATGTTATTCACTATCTTGGGGCCTCCCATGAAGTCTGAACTAACAAGTTAAATTTTGATATTCCCTTTCCATTTAAAAATTTTTTTCAAGGCAAAATTTTGAGGTTGGTATTGCTATCTCCATTTAAGGGATGATAAAGTAAGGTCAGAAAGGCTGAGAAACTAACTGAAAGCATGCAACTTCTTGGGCTCAAAAACTAGGTTAACCAGATTTCAAAACCTGAAGCCTGAGGCTTTACCTCTGTGGCAGTTGGAAGACAGCAAAAGGTTTGAAAGCCCATCATACAGTTGGCAAGAATATCAGCATAGACATTCAGGGTGATGGTCAGCTGGTTATTAATCTTAAACCATGTTCTTAACAATGAAATCTTTTGATGGGAAATCATCCAGTACAAAATCCTTCCCAATGTCCAGGGAATGGCTTTGGAAGAACCTAGCAAGTAGACAGGTTCACTGGTGCTTAACCCCATCATTGATCCCCTCTTCCCAGATTCTCTCCAAAGCTTTATTTATTTTTTCTTTTTGTTTAGTTCTTTTGATTATTATATTGGAGAGAGACCTCCATTAACATGGCCTTTATCATTACCACCACTACATATTTAAAAAGTGTTAATTTGTTCATTAGCATCTTCTTGATTCTTGTTCATCTTATGTGCAACTGTTCTTAGTAAATACTGTTACTCAGTAGAGGTTAGTTGAATTAATTCATTGGCTGAACACAGGTATTTTGGGAGTAGGTTAGGAGTTAAGGGAAAAAGGATGAGAGGGAAAGATAATGTGTATCTAATGGAGGCTGCCACATCAACCAGCAATGGCTCAGCTCTAAGTCCTGACTCCCTGGGATATTCTGGATGAATCATCCTCTGTCAGCTTTAATTTTCTCATCTGACAAATGGGGATAAGAGTCCCTATCCTGTTGGCCTCATGGGGTGTGTAAGATGAACCTCAGAGGAGATAATAGATGTGAAAAGGAATGAAAAAGTATCAAATGTATGGGTTTGGTCTAGGAAAACAAAGCTTCTGACTCAGCCTGACAGGCCAGGCTGTGGGCTGGGAGGACCCAGAGAACCACCATGGCCTTTGAGAGTCTCAGACAGAGGCCCCCCACTTTCTGGGATAAATTATCCACAAGGCAGAGGCGTCAGGGCTGTCTGCTCCCTGTCTGGCCTCCTTGGCCATCTTACTTTATGAGACATAAATTCCCAAGACTCACTAGTCATTTTTAATCTTCATCAGTGTTTATTTTTCCAGTTTTGTGTCCCTCCTCCTTTTTCTACCTTAGAGGCTGCTTGGTATTTTATAGGGTTATGGGCCAGGAGGGCAGAATGCAGCTACAAATCTCACAGCTCTCTAAGCTGAGACAGTGGGACACAGGGAGTGAGCTTCAGTGGCCTAATGCATAGGTGCCCCTAGAAGCCTTGGCCAGGCCTGAGGGATTACCTTCATGACCTTCCTAGGGAGTGGGTCTGGGGTTCACTCTCCTATTGTACCCAGAAGCAAAATGGATCGAGTAGCATGATCACGTGGAGAGGAAACCCGGCATGGTACTGGACTCATCTCCATCGCATCTACCTGGGTGGCGCGCTGACCAAGTTATAAGGGTCTCTTAACCTTATGCCCCTCTCTTTTAAAATGGAAATGACAATAACTGCTTTATAAAGTGATTGTGAGGATCAACTGAAATGACCTACACCTAGATGTCTGTCACACTGCCTGACTAGGATGAGGCATTCAGTACACATCAATTCTCTTCTCTCATAAGTGGTCCATGGTTGTGGAAATTGGGCCACATGTGAGCTAGGATGGCTACAAATGCAGCCCAACACAAAATTATAAATTTACTTAAAACCCTTCTTTTGCTTATCAAATAGTGTTTGTGTGTTTAATGTGTGGCCCAAAAGAACTCTTCTTCTTCCAGTGTGGCCCAGAGGCACTAAAAGGTTGGATACCCCTGCTGTAGACACCCTCGAATGTGAGATCCTTGAGGGAGGGACAGTCTCAATCACCCCAGAATCTAGTATAGTGCCTGACATATTATTTATGCTCAATAAATATTGGCTGAATGATGAATGAAATCAAGTTGTCTCTACAATTCCTGTGGGTGGGGAGGAGTTTCCATATAAGAGAACATTGCCACAGGGATATACATACATTCAGAGTGAAGGGACTTTAGAACGACACACAGCTCTAGGGTTTCATCATTGAGAAGAAGCCCTTAGGTTCAGGGAGGAGAAGGGAGTTGCCCAGAATCTACCAGAGGTTGTGGGGAGAGCTGGGGCTGGAGCCTAGGCCTTCTGATTTCCTGCTGTTTGTCATCTTTTCAACGTAAAAGAGAGAAGTAGAGAACCAAGTAAAAGACAAAGCTAAGAAAAGGAGAGCTAAGGGAAATAAAGCATTTCTGCTCAAGGAGAGAGATGAGAGAGAGAGAGAGAGAATGAATTTCAGGACTGGGACTGACAGGGAAATAAATCCCAAGCAGAGCACGTCACATGACCGACAGCCTAAGTGCTTCTTCAGCACACTGAGAGCCCTACCCTGGTTCTATGGCTCAGTAGTGCACTTGACCTTTGTCCATGAGGGTCACAGGATGGAGTCACATTGGTGGGGGTGAGAAAGCTTCAACCTCCACCAGAAGCCAGCCCATACTGCCTATTTCAACCTGGCTAGCAAGACCTTGTGTTTCCTCATAACCTACACTATGATGCTACTGCTACCACCCCTGCTGTTTCTAATATTACTATTACTACTACAAAAGTTTAATATTTTTTGAATGCTTACAATGTGCCAGTAGCTTACATGTATTAACTCAATTAATCCTCATGATCACCCCAAGTATAAAGGAGTACAATGAGGTTAAATGATCTGCTCATGATCATCCCCTTAGTAGAGGGAGAAACCAGCCATGAAAGAAAGCCCAGACAGCTCACTGGGGTTGAAGCCTGGCACCATCCATCCCCACGTCTCACTCTTGCCTTGCTCCTGCTGTCCATTTAGGTGACACTTTGCTTTCGCTAAACATGCCCAGATTCTACCACTTTATCCAGACACACTTTGACCGCACTTCTCACACTCCTGTGTCTGTAATATCCTAAATAAAATATCATCCCAGGCCCTGTGCTAGGAGCTGGAGATACAGATATGAGAAAATGTGCAGTCTAATGAGTATGGTGGATATTTAAGTGCAACATTAGAACACCTTGAGAGAAGTGAAACCTGAGAGTGTAAGGAGTTAGACCAGGATTTGTAGAAGAGGAGGAGGACACATTTGAGCTGCTCCTATGGTTAAGTGAGCACCAGAAGGGGGAGAGGACATTCCCACTGTGGGAACAGGGACTGCAGACTGATGTGCTGGTGCCATATGGGATATTGGGGGAGCCAGTGGGGTTCACAATGGAGAGTGCCAGATGTGAGATTGGAAAGGAACTTGGGGTCGGGTTGTAAAAGACTTGAAGACCATCTATGTGCTGGAGCTTTATCTTGGGGGCACTAGCCTGTGTGAGGCCTTCAAGAATGAAAGAACTTCCTGTCCCCCATGTTGCCTAGCACATAGAAGGTGCTTGGTAAAACCACCTGATTGGCTGGTAAAAGTATTTGTCAAATCTTCCCCATAGCACCAGACAAAATATTGGGGTTGTTTCTGTTCGAGGCCCAGCCCTGCCACACCAGAGAAAATTTTCTTTCTGCCCTCAATTTCCTTCAAGCTGCGACTTCACTGCTTCTGGCTGCAGATGGTGCTCCTGGCTCCGAGATGTGTTGGGCCAAGAATTTCTGCCAGCCCCTGGGCTTCTTATGAAATCTGAGATTCGGGCCAGGCCCCAGTTTCCTGACACATGCCTAAATCACTTCCACAGCTCCAAAGCCTACCCCGCCTTCCCACCACTCACCACAGCCAGAGGGGTCTGGAGCCAAGTTTGAAAGGATCAAAACCCCCAAACTCCAAACCCTGGAAGATGTGGGGCTAGGACCAGGCTTGCAGGAGCCCAGGGGTCCACCCTCATCCCTGGTGGGAGAACTTCCCAAATGTGCAACCACAAGCAGCTTTAATAACTCTGGGGCCTGCTCACAGACATCGACTCTCAGTTTTATTTTGCTATTTATAGTCACTTGTAAAATAAATAACACATTGGGTTGGAGGCTGTGAAATTGGTTCTTGCTGCCTGCCAAGGGCCTGGGAAGCCTGCTAGGGTGTGGCCACTCTGAGCATTCTATGAAGAAGTTTGATTGCCCTTCCTTCCATTCTTGTTTACAACACTCTTCCCCTATGTCTGTGTTCACACCTGAGGCCTGTTACCCCCTCTGGCAGCCTTGCTCAGAACTGGCTAAGGCCTCCTTGCCTTTCTTCATCCCAGGGATTAGGGGCTACTCTACCATCTTCCACTATCTTAGAATCATAGTATTTAAAATGCAATTTTTAAAAAAGCCTAGTCTATTAAAATCCAAGAACATTCAGGTTGTAAATTGTGAGAAACTTGGAATTCTGAAGCTTAGAAATATGGAATACTAAAATATTGAATGATAAGAATATTACAAAGTAAGGACCTCAGCTTAAGTTTACGCCTCTGTCTACCACTGAGGTTTAGACAAAGTTGATCTTGCTAAATCAGTGTGTGTGAGGGGGTGGGGCTGACCTAGTGATGCTCACTCAGTACTAGTCAGGTAGATTTGGCAGGAAAGTGGGGAAGGGCAATCCATTTCCTTTCTTCATCATCCTTTATATTCTATTTACTAAATGGCCCAGTGAGAAGACAGATGGTGCTTCCTTCTAGATGACCAAATGTGTTCACGAGGATGTGTGATACCTGTTAGGAATTTGGGGCACATAGGGGCAGGAAATAGTACAGATTTGAGTTACTGCTTTTATATGATCTTGCTTATTTCCTGGAGAAATTCAAGTTATACTCAGAATTCTAAGCTCTTATGGCTTTAGAATATAACATTCTTAGGCTTCCAGAATTTTAGGCTCCCAGATATTCAGACTAGACTCTAGAATATTAGATTACTAGAATCCAAGAATCCCAGGATTCTAGGCTATCATAGCTTGAAGGGGCCTGAGAATGTATCTAATTCTATTGCTTTCAGAAAGCCTGAGCTAACAAAGATCTGTTGGAAGCTACTGCAACTTTTGCTGAGTGTTACAACATCCGAGGCTTGAGGTGGGCATAGTGAGAGATGAGGGAGAGCAAAGCAGCAGCACATGATTACCATCAACAGTATACATATCAACAGGAGCTCAGTTTAATGCTTCTCAGTGCAGTTAACATTTAGATTAAAAGAAATACTCAACCCACTGTTCTCACTTGATGTTGAGGAAACCTCAGAGAGGCATCTGGATAAGGAAAGTGACTTGTCCAGTTTGGAACAATCAGTTAGTGATAGATCAGATCTAGACACAGATCCATGTTTTTTCACTTCCAGCCAGTTATTTCCCTTCCATTGGTCTGCCTTTCCTGGATGGAGGTCACTCATTTTATTCCTTTGACAACTTTATGGGAAGCAGTTAGTATATCACTGGGCTATTTACTAATTAGAATACAAAGGATAATAAAGAAAAAATGGAGAGAAGGAAGATGGTGGCATAGTAGAGGGAAGCACATCCCACTTCCCCCTATACACAGGAGAAAAACCTGGCTGATTTATGGTGGAGCAGAGCAAACAGACATCAGAAACACAGCATATTTGAAAACAGGAGATTGAAGATTGCGGCGGACATTGAAAAACCAGACGGTAAGGAGAGTACTCCAGCAGCATGGAGACCAGGGTGGGGGCTGAGGTCCTGGTCTCTGAGGGCCAGAGCTCGCCATAAGACTCTAGGGAGGAAGCCGGGTCAACTGCTCCTTGTCCAACCAAACAAGGTTTCAGCAGCACTGGGATAAACCTGGTTGCTTGAAATCTCACAGAGAGGAGTTAAGGTCTCATAGCCCTGGGAGGACTGCCATTGGAGATTGCATGACTGTCGGCATCTGCGCACCATTAGGGACGGCTGCATGGGGATCCATCTGCGCCAGCACACCACCAGGGGACCTGCGCTACAGTTGCTTGGCACCCGCACGACACTGGAGACCTGCATGGCAACCAATCGGCGCCCACACGACAGTCGGTGCCCCTGTGTGGACAGCTGGGAGATCATAAGCACCTGTGTGTGACTGCAGTAGGCGCAAGCTGCCTCAGAAGATAAACCTGAGGCCCTGTGCAGAGAGGCCCTGGGTTAGCTCTGAGGACAGTAGCCCAAAGATAACTGAGTGCTGAACAGGGAGAAAAGTGATACTGTCACCCCTTAGCCATTGCAACCAGCAAGACCAGAAAAACCAGCTTGGCAAGACTGATAACAGCAAGAGTTGGTGTTTTTGTTGTTGTTGTTGTTGTTGTTTGTTTGTTTTGTTTTTTGTTTTTTAAATTATTTTTTCATTGTTTTTATCTTTTTTACCCCTCAACTCCTTTTGCTTCTCGTTACTTCTTTCTTGTTTTATTCCTTCTTCCTCTCTTTCCAATCTTATCTCTTCTTCCTTCCTTTTTTCTTTTCTTTTTCTTTCTGCTTTTTCTTTCTTCTCTTTTCATTTTTTCTTCTTTTCTTTTTTCTTCCTTTCTTCTCTTTTTAAATACCCACAAGTGAGACAAAAACAAAACAAAACAAAACAAAACAAAACAAAAGAACCCTGGAACTGTGAAAAAACTAGAGTTGGTCCCAAAGAGGGGGCATTTCAACAGCTGAGACAGTGGAAGCTATGAACACCAAGATACCCAAAGGAGACAGCACCACTGAATCCCACAGTTATTCTACCACAGAAGTTCACACCATAAACCCAGGGAGCCAGAACAAATCAATTTAAGAAGCTGAGCCTAACAAGAAGAGCCTCACAAACAGTGGGAAGACAAAGAAACAATCCCCAAATGAAAGAAAAGGAGGAAGCCCCAAAAAGAATGCTAAATGAAATGGAGGCAACTCAACTATCAGATTTTGAGTTCAAAGCAATGGTTGTCAGGAAGCTCCAAGAGCTCTCAATGAGCTACCAGAAACTACAGGGAAGCTATGATGAACTCACTGCAAACTATATCAACATGAAAAAGGAAATAGAAACTATCAACAAGGTCCAAGAGGAAATGAAAAATACAATTTCTGAACTGAAGAACACAGTGGAAGGAATGAAAAGCAGATTGGATCAGCAAGTTGGAGGACCAAGTAGAAAAAAACATCCAGAAAGAGCAAGAAAAGGAAAAGAGGCTCAGAAAGAAGGAAGAGGGATTAAGAGAAATGCAAGACAATATGAAACATAATGATATCTGTATAATAGGAATACCAGAAGGAGAATAAGAAGAGCAAGGGATAGAAAACCTATTTGAAAAAGTAATGATGGAAAACTTCCCTAATTTGATGAGAGAAAAAGTCACACAAATCCAGGAAACACAGAGTCCCAATCAAGAGGAACCCAAAGAGACCCACTTCAAGGTGCATCATAATTGAAATGGCAAAATTCCAAGACAAAGAGAGAATCTTAAAGGCAGCAAGGGAGAAAAAAGAAGTAACATACAAGGGAGCCCTGATAAGGTTAGCAGCTGACTTCTCAATGGAAATGCTCCAAGCCAGAAGAGAATGACAAGAAATATTCCAAGTAATGAGAACCAAAGGCCTGCAACCAAGACTACTTTACCCAGCAAGGCTTTCAATCAAGATAGAAGGCCAAATAAGGAGCTTCCCAGAAAAAAAGAAGTTTAAAAGAATACACCTCTACCAAACCAGTTCTGCAAGAGATACTAAAGGGACTGTTTTAAGGAAAGGAAGGAAAAGAGAGAGAGAGAGAGAGAGAGAGAGAGAGAGAAACACAGGTACAAAATTGTCAATGAATAAGTACCTATCAATAATAACCTTAAATGTAAATGGATTAAATGCTCCAATCAAAAGGCATAGAGTAGCTGAATGGATAAGAAAGCATGACCCACACATATGCTGATTACAAGAGACCCACCTCAGGACAAAAGACCTATGCAGACTCAAAGTGAAGGGCTGGAAACAAATTTTCCAAGCAAATGGACAGGAAAAAAAAGCTGGGGTAGCAATACTCATATCAGACAAAATAGACTTCAAAAGAAGAGCCCTAAAGAGAGACCCAGAAGGTCACTTCATAATACTCAAGGGAAGAATCCACCAGGAAGACATAAACATTGTAAATATAGATATACCCAACATAGGAGCACCCAAATACATCAAGAAAATCTTTGAGGACTTCAAGAAAGATATTGACAGCAACACAATTATAGTAGGGGATTTTAACACCCCACTGTCAAAAATGGACAGATCTTCCAAACAAAATATCAACAAAGATATTGTGGCATTGAACAATACTCCAGATGAAATGGACTTAACTGATATATATAGAGCCCTTCATCTCAAAGAAACTAAATACACATTCTTTTCAAATGCACATGGAACATTCTCAAAGATAGACCACATGATAGGACACAAAACTAGCCTCAACAAATTCAAGAAAATTGAAATCATACCAAGCATTTTCTCCGACCACAAGGGACTGAAACTAGAAACCAACCCCAAGGGGAAAAACCCAAAATCCTCAAAATCATGGAGATTGAACAGCATGCTATTAAACAATGAGTGAGTCAAGAATGAAATTAGGGAGGAAATCCAAAAGTTTCTGGAAACAAATGAAAATGAACTCACAATGACCCAAAACTTATGGGACACAGCGAAGGCAGTCCTCAGAGGGAAGTTCATAGTGATACAGGCCTACCTAAAAAAGATAGAAACATCTCAAACAACAACTTAACCCTATGCCTTCAAGAACTCGAGGAACAACAACAAAGACAGCCCAGAGCAAGTATAATGAAGGAAATAACCAAGATCAGAGCAGAATTAAATGACATGGAGACTAAAAGCACATTTGTAAGGATCAATGAATCCAGGAGCTGGTTCTTTGAAAAGATAAACAAAATTGACAAGCCTTTAAGCAGGCTCATCAAGAAAAAAAGAGAGAGGACCCAAATAAACACAATCAGAAATGAAAGAGTAGAGATTACAACTGACACCACAGAAATACAAAGGATTATTAAGAAATTTCTATGAAGAACTGTATGCCAAGAAATTTGAAAACCTAGGTGAAATGGACACGTTTCTAGAAAAATATAATCCTCCAAAACTCAATGAAGAAGAACCAGAAAACCTGAACTGACCAATAACAGTAGATGAAATTGAAGCAGTAATCAAAAAACTCCCAACACACAAAAGCCCTGGACTGGATGGTTTCACAGGAGAATTTTACAAAGTATTTAAGGAAGAGCTAACTCCTATCCTTCACAAACTTTTTGAAAAAAATCCAGAATGATGAAAGACTCCCAAACTGTTTTTATGAAGCCAACATCATTCTAACTCCCAAACCAGATAAAGACATAACAAGGAAAGAAAACTTCAGGCCAATATTGCTGATGAACATAGATGCTAAAATTCTCAACAAAATATTGACAAACCGCATTCAACAATATATTAAAAAGATCATACACCATGACCAAGTGGGATTCGTCCCAGGGATGCAAGGATGGTTCAACATTCGCAAATCAGTAAATGTAATACATCACATAAACAAAAGCAAAGACAAAAATCACATGATCATATCAATAGACATGGAAAAAGCATTTGATAAGGTGCAGCACCCATTAATGATAAAAACACTCAGCAAAGTGGGAATTGAGGGGGCATTCCTCAACATAATAAAGGCCATATATGAGAGACCTACAGCCAACATCATACTCAATGGGCAAAAGCTAAAATCTTTTCTACTAAGATCAGGAACAAGACAAGGATGTCCACTTTCACCACTTCTATTCAATATAGTATTGGAAGTATTAGCCACAGCGATTAGACAAGAAAAGGAAATAAAAGGCATCCAAATTGGAAAGGAGGAAACAGAACTATCATTATTTGCAGATGACATGATAGTGTACATAGAAAATCCTATAGACTCAGCCAAAAAGCTGCTTGACTTAATAAGTGAATTTGGCCAAACAGCTTGATACAGAGTCAATATCCAGAAATCAAAGGCATTTTTGTATACCAACAATGAAACAGCAGAAGCAGAAATCAAGAAAAAAACCCCATTTGATATAGCAAAATGAAAAATAAAATACCTAGGAATAAACCTAGCCAAGGAGATATAAGTCCTGTATGCAGAAAACTACACAACACTGAAGAAAGAAATCAAGGAAGACACTAACAAATGGAAACATTTACCATATTCCTGGATTGGAAGAATTAACATCATCAAAATGTCCATACTACACAAAGCAATTTACATATTCAATGCAATACCTATTAAAGTACCAATGACATATTTCACAGACATAGAACAAACACTTCAAAAATTTATATGGAACCATAAACAACCTCGAACAGCTGCAGCAATTTTGAGAAAGAAGTGTAAAGTAGGAGGGATCACAATACCTGACATCAAACTGTATTACAAGGCCACTGTAACCAAAACAGCCTGGTACTGGGCCAAATACAGGCACATGGACCAGTGGAATAGAACAGAGAGCCCAGAAATAAACTCAATTCTCTATGGTCAATTAATATTTGACAAAGGAGGCAGCAACAGAAAATGGAGAAAAAGTAGCCTCTTCAACAAGTGGTGTTGGGAGAACTGGATAGCTACGTGCAAAAAAAGTGAAACTCAAGCACCAACTTACACCATACACAAAAATAAATTCAAGGTGGATGAAAGATTTATATATAAGCTGTGACACCATTAAAGTCCTAGAGGAGAACACAGGCAGGAAAATCTCAGGTATTTCACGCAGTAACATTTTTACTGATATGTCCCCTAAAGCAAGGGACATAAAGGAAAGAATAAACAAATGGGATCTCATCAAAATAAAAAGCTTCTGCATGGCTAAAGAAAACAGTATTAAAATAAAAAGAGAACCAAGTGTATGGGAAAACATATTTGCCAATGATACCTCAGACAAGGGTTTAATCTCCAAAATATATAAAGAGCTTACATGACTCCACTCTAAGAAGACAAGCAACACAATTAAAAAATGGGCAAAAGACTTGAACAGACACTTCTCCAAGGAGGACATACAAAGGATCCAGAGACACATGAAAAGATGCTCCATATCGCTAGCTATCAGAGAGATGCAAATTAAAACCACAATGAGATACCACTTCACACCAGTCAGAATGGCCATCATAAACAAAGCAACAAACAACAAGTGTTGGAGAGGTTGTGGAGAAAAGGGGACCCTAGTGCACTGTTGGTGGGATTGCAGACTAGTACAACCACTATGGAAAGCAGTATGGAATTTTCTAAGAAAAC